>PVJN01004619.1:0-88590 GCA_004026805.1 Lasiurus borealis | reverse complement strand
GTGCTCCCAATCTGCTACTGAAGATAAACCTAATGAAATTTTCATTTGAGGCTTAGCTATATTATGCTTGAAATGTAATACTTTTCTCCACTGTTAATATTCCATCTCTGAAAAAGTAGATTAAAGTGTCTCAATATACTGATATTTTGTACATGACCTTTTCCTTGCATTATTTTTTGTCTTTAAAAGCGTAATTACATCCAGCTTAACATAACCAAACTGTATACAAAACTTCACTAATACGTTTGCTTACCTCAAATAGCTCTGACTTGTGAGTGCCTATGCCTGTAATGCAGGTATAAACATTAGTTTGAAAGGAATTTGTACTTCGAATAAAGTACATATTGCATGCACATGCACAGTCAATACATACCATGTTTATGCATAAATGGCTTCTTAAAAGGTGGTGGTTGTTGTTTTTTTGCTTCTCTCTTTTGGGATTTGTACTGCAAAATTCAGTCATGTTTGATAAGATGGTAAAAAAAATTACTTTTTTTTTTCTCTGAAAACAAACATTTAAGCTGCCTTAGAACAGAGAGGTGAGGTGATGGATGTAAAAAACTGAGAAAAAATAAGAAAATAATAAAACAATCTCTGAGAGCTGACAACTGTGAGCTGGCCTAGTAGCCAATAGCTGGGTTGTAGTGTTTCTTCCTGAACATAAGCAATTTTACAGAATATCACCATCAGATGAGGTTATTTTGTGACACTGATAGAACAGGACAAAAACAAGGACACTCTGTCAACACATTCTCCTTTCAAAGTTAATATGATTTACCAATGCTTCTTCATAAGTGATAGCATACTTGATTCCTCCCATCTCCTAAATTAAAGTTATTAATATACACAGTGACCAAGTAGCCTCTATTTTCTGAAAACCCAATAAAAACAAATCCAACCAAAACTCAAGTGCAAAATCAACCCTCTACAAGATCATCCTAATGCCATCTCACTGAGGTTATTTTCCCCATTGGATGCACTTTTCCTTACTGCAGGACGTTAAAACCTAAATTTCTTTGACCCAAGTATGTTCTTAATGGTCTTTGGGCATTAGACTATAAAAAGACAAAGGTAAAAATGGTGAGTAAGTTTATTGGTAGATAGGATTTATTGTTGTAGTAGTTTTATGGGTGGGGATGAGTTGGAAGGTGATATGGATGTGTGTGTTAGCCATGGTGGGAAAAAAAGAAGAAGAAAATTATGTTGCAAGGATAAAGGATAAGTTATATAAGAAAGTTAGAGACTTTAGTAGTTTTGCTCTATTTTTCTTCCCATAATATCCTGATCTTCATATTGCCTTTATTCTTAATATTCCCTCTTCCTTTCCTCTTCACTGTGAATCAAAAAAGAATAGCATCAGCATTGTTGCTATTGTTTGGGTCCTCGAATAACATCTCCCCTCTTTGTAGTCTAATTTTGAACCAATTAAGAAATAGGCACAAGAGTAGACAAAATAGGAGTTTTATTATGGTTAAAGGCTAGATTAGAGGTTATGACTAACATATATGACCTGATTGGCTTGCTAATGCTGTTTGTAGTGAACAGAGATCATGGGACACTTTACCTAAGAAAATGTTTCATTTTCAGAGCATACTTAACTACTGAGGATTTCTTCCTTATACTAGTGCAAAATGAAAAATGGAGAAAAGAGGCCAGATTCCTAGTGCTTACAAATTACCTCCATTCTTTTGGAAATACAGACAGACCATGATGTCACCCAGTAATTGAATAGCTTATTCTAAAAGAACTTCTTCAGAAGAGATCCCAATCCATGGACAATGTATGTAGTATCCTATCTAATGTGCAAATTGACTGTCACTCCAACACATAAGATGGCTGCCCCTATATGGTCAAAGATGGCTGCCCCCATATAGATACAACATGGTCACCATAAGATGGCCAGCAGGGGAGGGCAGTTGGAAGGGATCAGGCCCGAAAGGGAGGGCAGTGGGGAGTAATCAAGCCTGCAGGGGAGGGCAGTTAGGGGTGACCAACCAGCAGAGGAGGGAAGTTGAGGATGCCCGGGCCTGCAGGGAAGGGCAGTTGAGGGGATCCAGGCCTGCAGAGGGGAGCAGTTGGTGAGGGAACCAGGCCTGCAGGGGAGGACAGTTAGACATCAATCAGGCTGGTAGAGGAATGTTTAGGGGGTGATCAGGCTGGCAGGCAGAAGTGGTTAGGGGCAATCAGGAAGGCAGGCAGGTGAGCAGTTGGGAGCCAGCGATCCTGGATTGTGAGAGGGATGTCCTACTGCCCATTTAGGCCTGATCCAGGTAGGATCCCACATTGAAGAGGGTGCAGGCTGGGCTGAGAGACACCCCGTCCTTGTGCATGAATTTTGTGCACCAGGCCTCTAGTTCAAATATAATAACTCTGTGATTAAGTGCACAGACTCTGAACCTATATAGTATACCTGACTTCAAATCTCTGTTCTTATACTTAAAGGTTTGTGATTCTGGGAAACTTAACTAACTTCCCTTTACCTCAGTTCCTTATCTGATACATGAGAATAATGATAAGACTTACAGAATTATTGTAAACATTAAGCAAAGTAATATTTATAAAATTTTAGGACATTTCTAGCAGGTAAATTCTTCATAAAAATATTATTATTTATTATTGTGCTATTTAAATTCCAAAAATTACATTTAAGTCAAGAAATTACTCTCTAGCCCTAGCTAGTTTGGTTCAATGGATAGAGTGCTGGACCACTGACTAAAGGGTCACAAGTTTGATTCCTGTCAAGGACATGTAGGTGGATTGCAGGCTGGATCCCCAGCCCTGGTCAGGACATGTGCAGGAGGTAATCAATCAATGTGTCTCTCTCACATCGATGTTTCTCTCTCTGTGTGTCTGTCCCCCTGCCTTCCATTTTCTGAAAATCAATGGAAAAATATCCTCAGGTGAGGATTAATAACAACAAAAGTTGCTCCTCTAACCCCCAATTTCTTATTCTGCTCAGTCAGCTAATATGGTTCCCCTTCTTGAGATGCTAGAGGAGATTCACTCAGTGGCCTCATCCTAGGTATTTTTACTGGAAAGGATATTGCTTTTGGCTTATAGGGCTTTAGTGCCTCTGAAGTCATTCAAATCCAAAGTCCCTCCTGCACCTCACCTTTGTTGTCAGCTTTATTGAGCTATACTTTACAAACAAAAAACCAGTTGTAAGCCTATAGTTTGATGAGTTCTGAGAATCGCTTACAGTCCTAAAGCTACCAGCACGACCATGAAATAGATCACCCAAAAATATGCCTTCATGCCTCTTTTCAGTCAATATCTTTTGCCTAACCCCTGGCTCCTGGCAGCTGCCAATCTTCTTTCTATTGCTATAGTTTTGCATACTCTAGGATTTCATATAAATTGAATCATCCATTATATAGCCTTTCTCTCTGGTTTCTTTCACTTAGCATAATGCTTTTGAGATTCATCCATTTTCTTGCATGTCTCAGGATGTCTTCATTTCTTTTTATTATTAAGTAGCATTTCATTATATAGATGTATCAATCATTTTCACTTATAAAAAAGGAAAATGATAGATTTTCTCCAGTGATTGGGATAAAAGGACAAAGTTACTAAAAAATTCTTTGTGGATGTTCTGAGAGCTGAGGAGATCAATATCTTGTCATACCTATAACCTTTTTGTGAAGATAAATATCTTGTCTGTAACATCTACATTTCTGCCTGCATTTAAAATACACCCTGATCCTGTACTTATGCCCATTTCTACTTAGTTAAAAGCATTCCACTTTGATTCCTCATGGAAACAACTACAAATCCCTCCAAACATCCTTGTTTCTACAGATGCAGTTTCCTTTGTCAGGAATTCCCTCCATTTCTTTGTCAGTCTATCAAATTCCTTCCTGCTCTTCCTCCACATCTCAACTGCGATATTACCTTTTTTGTCATCTCTCTCCTAATCACTTTAAGTAGAATTAATTACTGTACTTCCTTGGTATCCCTAAAGCACAACGAGTATAACTTCACTGTATCACTCATTTAATGGTAATTCATGACCAAATTCAGATATGTCTCTGTTATGAAAAAAGATAACGTTACTCAACTCTGTTTCCCAAGTTCAGTGCTCAACACCAAAGTGGATATTCAATAAATGTTTGTATCATGACAGAAAGAAAATGAATAAATGAAAGCATGAAAATGCCCTCCTGTCGATACACATCCATCATAGTTAATGAAAATATGTGAACACAACTCACAGCTCTAATTGCCTGGAAATCTTTGCACCCCGTTGGTATTTGGTAGGACAGATATCTGTTAATGCTCTGATAAATCTTGCTAAATTTAAGGAAACAACTGCTATCCACCGAAAAGTACACTTAATTATTCACAGTGCATAGAGGTTACTGTGACATGACTAGCAACAAGCTCCTGGCCCTTCAGCCTGGAAGAATGCGTCCGTAATTAAAATGTGACCCATGCTGTCTCCTGCTGCCAGATTTCCTTGAGTAGTCACTGGAGATGAAATTATAATTATGACATTTGAAGAAATAAAACTCTCCAGAGAAAGCAGCCTCCAAAGACAGACTGTATATCAACAGCTGTTGAGGAAATTACTTATTTTAACCTTTGCCATAAAAATTGTAAAAGTGATCCAGCTCCTACTCCATGGCAGACATTTTGAGAGATAAATTTGTAGGTGTATTTGGGGGATTAGCCTAAAGCCAAGACAACATCATTTTGCAACAGAAGTTCCATTAAAGTTTCTTAAACTTCAGTGAACTTCTGTTCAGGAAGTCCTTTTAAATTCTGATGAGCTGACATTTAAATGTTTCTGTAGCAGATGGCTATCAGCTAAAAGGAGTACACAATATTTTATTCTCCCCAGCTAGAAGGAATCAGATTTGAAGAATATGATAGATTTTAAAAAATCAAAACTCTGAGAAGTGTAGATCACAAATTTCATGTATTTAAACTATGGAAATTCAAACTGACTTGGACTTAAGTTTCCAGGTGTAATGTGGGTGGGGTATTTTGTTTGTTTGTTGCTTAAAACATAGCAATAGAAGCGAGATTCTCCAAAATACCTATACTATAGGCATTTAGAACATATTTGAAAACCATTACATATAATCAAATACTATTTACTAAATAATTGCATAATAATGACACAATAAACTATCTGAGTTTAATCAAACTGAATTATCCATCAGTTATCTTCTATAACTACCAATTCAAGGCTCTCTTTATAGTCATACTGAATAGTCTACATTCTGAAGGAGATGTAGAAAAATTGGCCAGTGTACCTGATCTACAGGGATCTCACAACCATGGTAGGAAGACAAAGTTAATATACACGGAGAATTACTTACAGTTAAACAGAAAAGAAACATTAAATACATGTCTTGCCAAATGTTAGTGCTTACAGATGATGACTCAGGATGGATATTTTAGATTCCTTACCCAAAAATATATACCTAATTAATTTCATTACTAGATTTAAAGTTTAATATCTGTTTCTATCAGTTCTTCATATAGTATCATGATTTATATATTCTATTGGTTCTGCTTTTCTGAACTTGACTGATACAGAATCCAAGCTTATATAACATCATAGCCTACGCTCCTTCTAAAAATGCTTTTTTTCTTTTTGGTGTTTTATTACCAAAGGCTAGACTTGGTTATGCTAAGCACCTTAAAATTCTCCCTTTCCGAATGACCTTCTCACCAAAATAGAGAGCCAGGATGCCTCGTGACCCTCTGCCTCACTCAACTGTGTCATCATCAACCACTACTAAATAAGTCCAGACAAGTTAAGTGCTGGCTGTTGCAGAGTTTGATGAATAGCTTTATGGGTCCCTATTCACAGCTGTCATTGTTCTGATAGCTTGATTGAAAACAATCCTTGAACCATACCAAGGGGAGCTGCCCACAGAGGGCACGGCATGATTCTGAGTGCTTCTGGTCACGTGCTTCTAGGACACCACTGCAGTAAAAGAGCCCAGCGAGCTGTTTCCCTGGACTCTGATCTCCTACAACCTAACGCAGGCCTCTGTGACAGATGTGCAGATCAAACCTCATCTCCTCAAATGGCATGCACACAGATCCCTCTGGCGCTAGATAGCGTCCATCCTCTGACATCAGCCACACCAAATGGTTGTTGAGCAGTGTTTTAGTTCATTGCACTTAAGCAATTAAAAGTTTAGGAAGGGAAGTTCAGCATTAAATGACAGCCTCCTTTCAATGTAAAAGGTTATCTGTCAATCTTGTGGTTTTGTTTTGTTTTGTATCTGTATAAACTCAGTCTACTGGTATTCTTACTTGCCTGCAAATTCTTTCCTGTTGCAGTTTCTGGGCTAATCCTGACATAAGGATCAGTATCCTCTATCTCCCATTATCCTGTCCCCAGATCTGGTCTTTTGTGGCTTAGATCTAACACCCCTATGGGTCAGAATCCAATGTGCCAGCCAAAATGGCTGCTTTACCTCTTTGTTCTTTGAGATATCTTCACTAACAATGACATTCAGGATGAATGTCCCCACAGGGAACCCATCTAGATCAAAGCTCTCTTCTTTTCCTTTTGTTGCTTTAATTAGAAGGCTAAAGTTCTTCCTTATTTCTTCCTTCTAATTGCCAGCTAAGTACTCTAAAGTGACTAACTTCCAGCTAAATACTGATGAATTCTCTAGTTCCCTCTCTAGGACTACAAGCCCTGCCTTACACAGGCACAAAATTTTCCAGGTCAGTCCAATGGCCCAGCCTCCATTGGGTCATGTGACACATAGACATAAAATTCTTAAATCTTAAGTACCAATTTCACCTTTTCCCCACCATCATCATAGGTTCTAGATTTGTGCCTGAGACTTTTATGCGACTTGAGCTATCCATAATCAGCTAACCCAGTGGTCAGCAAACCATGGCTTGCGAGTCACATGCAGCTCTTGGGCCCCTTGAGTGTGGCTCTTCCACAAAATAACACGGCCTGGGAGAGTCTATTTTGAAGAAGTGGCGTTAGAAGAAGTTTAAGTTTAAAAAATGTGGCTCTCCAAAGAAATTTCAATCGTTGTCCTGTTGATATTTGGCTCTGTTGACCAATGAGTTTGCTGACCACTAAGCAACCAGTTCCTCCAGTCGCTCTTCTTGTGCTGCTCTGCACTCATGTTTTTATTTGACTCAAACCATGACTTCATTTCACACCTGAAGAGCTAAACTCTTTTAAAAGACATATGCAGAAAACGAATATGTAAGAAATCTACAATTTGAGGTGAATGTAATCCATACCATCATTCTCCACTATATTCTCTTAATTTGGCATATATCTGTAAAGAATAAATAGGGGCATCTTATCAAAACTGTTTCCCTGCTTCCTAAGCATTTGCTCTGTTGGAATCCAGTCCACTCAGATACTTCCCCTGTGGTTCAAGGAGTCCCCAGGAATCTTGTTTACTGCAGTAGCATGTACTGTTTTCTTCCTCCCCTGCTCTAGCTCACTAGGGTGCTCTGCCTGGTCGATAATGATTTAAAAAGCACGAGCCCTCTTATTGATGACTGCAGGCACCCACTGGTGCCAACACTAATAAAAGTTTTAGCTGTTTTTCTTGGGGCCACCCATGACAGAGGTTAAAAGCATGTGTGTTGATATTATATGTGCTTGCTCTAGTAGTTCTTATGTCTGCCCATGCACCCTTTCTTTTTCTTTTGAGAACATTGTCTCTCTTCTGCAGATAAATCCTCCTCCTTTAGAACTAAACATAAGTTCTGAAAGCACCCCCATTCACTGGCTACATGATTAGCTTGGTCCTGGGAACCTAACCCAAATTTAACCCTCTGCTTGGATTTTATCATTTGACACTAAATTAAGCAAGCGTAAGCTCTTCCCAAGAAATAGATAATAAGGCCCTGAAGATTTCAGCAACATATTGTCTGCCTGGTGGAAGACTCCCAATTTGCAGCAGGATAGAATCCTATATAATAAAAGGCTAATATGCAAAGAGACTGAACAGGGAGCAACAGGTCGCTATGACATGCGCCGCTCACCCCAAAGCTGGGCTCATGGCTGATGAGTGCAGCAGTGGTGGCAGGAGAGGCTAAGGATGTCCGATTGCCAGACATCCCCCGAGGGCTCCTGGACTGTGAGAGGGTACAGGCCGGGCTGAGGGACTCCCTCTCTCTCAGTGCACCAATTTTGTGTGCCGGGCCTCTAGTGATATCATAATAGAGAAAGAGGGGAGAAGAGATCTCTGGCCTCATTAACTTCATTGGTAAGTATTGTACCCCATGTTCAACTTTACTTCTGCCTTTTCTGCAGCTACTTAATCCTTCAGTGAGATATTCTCATTCACTTTCCTGATGATTCCAATGGGGGGTGGGAGGAGGAGAAAGAGGAGGAGAGAGGCAGGGAGGAGAGAATGCCAAGCCTTTGAAAATTGGTACCAGTAAGAGAGAGAGAGAGAGAGAGAGAGAGAGAGAGAGAGAGAGAGAGAAAATATGCAAAGTGTTTCATGTTTCTGCTGTGTCAGGAGGTGGCATTACCACCTGCCACTATTAGCTCTGAGCCCCTTGTTGAATGTAGAACATGCTAATATCTGAACAATGGACTTTATTTTCTAAATTTCTTTTTCATTATTGAAGCCCTGTTATCAATACTGCTGAACACTGGGCTCTCATTGCTCAGCTACATTTCTCCATTAAATATTCTCACTCAGGTATTTTAATTCTCCTCATCCTAGGGTTCATTTATGAATCCAAAAAAGCTATGACATACTCAGAATCATGCATTCTGTGATCTACCACCCAAAACTGCCATAATGATTCAAATTTCTATACCTTCATTCTCTCTAACTTTGGGATAAGTTGTCTCCCAGGAGGCTTTTCAGCTTCTTATAAAAATTGCTAATATCTGTGTCTGTTAATAAAAACTGGATTATCTAGTCAGCAATATAGGGCTAGATGGAATAGAGTAGAATCAGGTAAGGCTTCATGGAAGACATGGTAATTCAGATGGATCATGAAGAATGAATTTTGTATACAGATAAAATTTGTGATTTTCTAGTTGAAAAATATATTAAGTATGTGGACTCACCTTCAGTATATCTCAGAATCGCTTCCTAGAAGAATAAAAAAGTACCTTTTAAATATGGCTAGCTAGACAAAATTCAGTAAACTTCATTCACTTTGAGGTTTGCCCTAGCTTTCTAATAAATAAGTTAAGTTTCACCAGGAAAAATAATAACAAAATAAAACCTCAATTATCTAAACCTGTAAGTTTTATCAGCATTATAGATTTTCTGTAACCTTCTCCCCATATGCTGTTTCACTTCCTCTTTATTCCATTTTCCGGAGCAGAAAGTGGAATATGGATCGCCTGTGTCTCCACATCTGGGTGGACAAGTAAAAATAATCTGTCATTGTGTCTTTTTTGTGAATGAAACATTGATATAAAATGGGCAAAGCCCTGAAAAATGTGCAAATTGGGTCAGATTACAAAACGCATTGCAAAAGACACATCCCATGTCTTTTCAGGAAAGGACTCAAGAAAGGGAAATAAAAGGAATACATTTTTCTGGCTGACTACAGACAACTGTAATTAATCATCTCTCCAAAGCCTTTGTCTTCTCACTGGATGTCATTCTATATTCTAAATGTCTTATTTTGCTTTTTCCGAAGGGAAGCCTAAAAAAAAAACATGTTAGTGAAACAAAACCGACAGACATGGAGGTGTAAGTCACTTCTGTGATTTCAAACCATGATGGAATTCCTTGTTTGTAAGATCAAGTTCCTGCCTCCTCAGAATGGCATAGCCAGACCTTCCCAAGCTGGGTCCTGTGTTCCTTTTTAGTCTTTTCTCTGCTTTCATTTCCCCCATGCACCTCACCCTTTTCTATTTCCAGGATTTTGCAATCTCTGTGTTTTATCCCCAAAATGCCTTCCCTCCTAGGAAATGCTAGATTAGCCTTCAGTCCTGGCCTAGCTGTTCCTTCCTCCACACAGTCTTCCTAATATCTCTCCCCAGCAGGTCAAGTGTAACACCCTTTCAGTGTTCTCACTACGTGTTCATCACATCTGTGTTGCTGAATTTATCAGACTGCCAGTGGGCATCTCAATCATTAGCCCTTAAGCTCTTTCTAGGCAGAAACAATGTCCTCAGTTTAATTAATTATAAGCATTTCTAACACCTATTTTAACACATGGAATACAGTCACAACTACCACCCCAAAGTTTTGCTAATACAGTTATTTGGCTTTCTCCCAGCTATGTCTTTCCCACAGTCATGCTAATGTCACAATTGCCCATCAAGATCTTTTGCCAAAGTATTCAGTTATTCTAAAACCAGCTTCAATATAACTCTCTTCCTCCAACAAAACATGTAATGAGTATCTGATTAGGAGACCCTGTGCTAGGCTTAAGGAGTGCCATAGTGAATAAAATATGGTACTGCTCACAGTGATTTGATGACCTGGCAGAGTCCTGTTTATTTTTGACAACTATATTGACTGGCACATAATAGAAGCAGCATAGGAAATAAGAAAAGGAATGCAGTCTTCTTTTTGAGTGGTTAAATTTAATATAAATTTATCTGAGATCATGTGAAATATGACTACAGGCAGAAGAGTATAGTTAATGAACTTTACAAGTCCGTGTCTCACCTCTCACCAATTCTTTTTTTAAAATATGTTTTATTGATTTTAGAGAGGGAGAGAGAGCTAGAAATATCAATGAGGAGAGAGAATCATTGATCAGTTGCCCCCTACTCACCTCTACACAACCCAGGCATGTGCCCTTGACCAAAATCGAACCCAGGATCTTTCAGTCCACAAGCCAATGCTCTATCTGCTGAGCCAAACTGGCTAGGGTACCAATTCTTTTATTCACATATCCCCAGATCAAAAATTCAACATCATGAGTACACAGTAGCTTTGGAATGTGAGATATTTTCAGTAATATATCACACATTGGAACTATGGGGGGAAAATATTCTTGAGAAGCATTTTAACATTTTCTTGAACAATTAACTAAAATTATTTAAAAATGTATTTCTCTTATAGGATTTAAGAAGCATAGATTTAAACTGCTTTATAAAAAGGATATAAAAATGGCAATAGAAAGCTTAAGCTAATCTATAGTAATAAAAGCATAATATGCTAATTAGACCAGCAGTCCTTCCAGATGAAGCTGTGGCTACAGGGGGGCCGAGCCCCTTACACGAATTCCGTGTATCGGACCTCTAATACTTATATATTGTTTAATAATAATGTAAATCATTTCCTGAAAGGCTCTATGTTTTTTAAAAGAGGCTTTACTGAAAATGAATTAAGTATTAAATGAACAAAGTTTATTTAAGACATTTTATGATTTCTAGTGTAGTTAGACTTTTGAGAAAATAAATGTAGCTTGCCATTCTGTGTATTTCCTTAAGACTTTTCCTTATTATTGCCATCATATTGGCTTTTTAGTATCTGGCACCCTTTATAATAAATTGGGACTCACTTGAAAATTGCAGGTATGCCTTCATCCTTGGCAATATTGTTCATGGAAAGGATGCAACATCAAGCTTTTCTATCTCTCCTTTAACCAAAATGTCATAGGACACAGGGGTCAACAAAACTAATGAAGTTTAAACCTCAGATTCTCTTAATTAAAGAGGGCCTGGGAGAGGTGGTAGTGTTAGGTGCATATGGTCACATGTTTTTTTTTGTTCTTGTTGTTGTTTGTTTGTTATTTATTTAATTATTTTTATTATTGTTTAAAGTATTACAAATAGTACATATGTCTCCCTTTTTCCCCCCTATTGACCTCACCCTGGCTTTCCCTACCCCTAGTATATGCCCTTACCTGCTTCCCAACCCCCAGTGTCTTGTGTCCATTGGTTATGCTTATATACATGCATACAAGTCCTTCTGTTGTTCTCTTACAGCCCCACTGCCCCCCAACCTCCCCTGTCTTCCCGCTGTAATATGACAGTCTGTTCACTGCTTCTTTGCATCTGTATCTGTTCCTCTCCCTGCTCCCCCCGATTCTTTTCTTTAAAAACATCTTGCCTCGCCAAAACCGGTTTGGCTCAGTGGATAGAGCGCTGGCCTTCAGACTGAAAGGTCCCAGGTTCAATTCCGGTCAGGGGCATGTACATTGGTTGCGGGCACATCCCCAGTAGGGGGCGTGCAGGAGCGGCTGGTCAATGTCTCTCTCTCATCGATGTTTATGACTTTCTATCCCTCTCCCTTCCTCTCTGTGAAAAATCAATAAAATATAGAAAAAAAAAAACAACATCTTGCCTTTGCAGGCTAGAAATAAACCTTTAAGAACAAAAAAAAATGTTTGAGTCCCAATTTCAATGTCCAATAGCTATTGGTCACATGTTTTTTGTGAAGCTTATTAAATAGGATGTTCTTACCTACTTGAACCTATAGATAAGAATTCCAATCCAAGTATCATTTCTTTTCATTCCAACACCCCTGCCTATGGAATAACCAGTTTTATTTAGTTTGGCTAGGAGGAAGTTGAATCACAGATATATTTAATTGGGATTTGTTGGTATATCCATGACATTCAGAGCCACTTCTGTTTATTGTCAAAGAATTATAGCTGTCTGGTGTAGAAATGGACTCCAGAAATATACCCATTACCCACTGCACCAGCTTATCTAGGTTGTATCATGAGGATCCAGGATCAGGATGATATCACAATAGGATACCCAGCACCAGAGGTATATGGGAGTGGAGGCAGGAAGATGGGTTGAATTGTGTAAAAGAGCATCTGTGCAGCTAGAACATCTGTGTGTGGTGGGGGTGTCAGTCCTGCACAGGTGATGTATAATCTGCCTCAGGCAAGCAGAGTGTGTACCATGTACTCATTTCTATATTTGGTATAAGCATACACCCAATGGGGGCAACATTAGGGTAGCACCAAACCGGTTGTCCTTTGCATTCCAGATTACCGAGAGTTTCCAGTAAATATTAGTTATAGCAATAACCTTTTGATTGGAATGAGCCTCTCTCAGTGTCTCAAAAGTAGGTAATCACCATAGAGACAGTTAAAGACCTCCTAACATATAAATAAATTCCAAGTTTTGACCATCAGTTTTCTTGTCTGACTTGGAATATGAAGTTGAGAGACAGGGAAATACATTTGAATTGTAATAAGGAATCTCAGAAGAAAATGCCCAGAATTAGGGACTCAGTAACATGTTAAGGAGGACAAACTTTGGGGGCACAGAGCTTTCTGGCAGCTCTCAAATCACATGTTACCTAATGCAGAGGCAAATGCTTTTTCCTATTTAAGGTTATCTCTTGAAAGGTCTGATTTTCTAAAACCTTCCAGCGAGTCATAATATGGGGCCTTGGAAAAAGGTGTCACTCAAATAAGGCAAATATGTATACAATGAATCTCATTTTGCTTACCGCAGTGCTTCATGTCTTAACTATTGACAGTGCAGTATTTGTGCCGTACATGCCCTTCTAAAAGAAGAAAAAATGGAGTTCAACCATTAGGCTATAAATTTAAAATTAATAGAAAAATGAATTATTCATCCATATTTATAGCCTGTGTATAAGTATCTGGCCTTTGCCATCATAGCTGTTTTTCTTATGTGGATTAATAATGGATGGTATAAAAGCCTAGTTGCTTCAAATTCCAGAATGCTTTTGCTTGTTTTTAAAAAACCTAACTTTAAAAAAAAAATGATTAATAAGATTGGTGAATCATACATCACTTCTGATACCCTCAGGCTGTAAGACCACAAAACTTTCATCTTTAATGCTATTAGTCTGCAACATTATTAACTACTGTAAGAGAGATAGTAATTAGCTTTAGTGCAATGTCTTCTTCCTGAGTATAAATGGTCACTGAACACACATTTTGCAGGAATATAAATGCTCTAAAAGTTACTAGTAAAATAAACAACTTTAGAATTATTTCCAGTACTTCATAATTGAGAGTGTTGTACAGTGAAACAGCCACGGTTCATTAACACCTCATTCTCAGGAATTCAAATCAGTTATTGTTAAATAATAAAATAGTTGTGAAATTCTTCCTCTGGTTAATTGCATCTGCTCCCTTATCTACCTAGTGAACAAAGCAAGCGTAATGAAAAGAATTTGTGCTTTGAATCCAACTCTTTAAATCTTGACTCTGTCACTAATTAGATGTATGGTTATGGTCAAGTAATGTCATCTCGAATACAGTATTTATCAACCGAGAACTGTGGATTATAAAGGATGACTTGGAATGAGTGTATTCAAATTACATACTGTATAGCAGTTAGATGTGAACCCCTCTTTTTATAAGAGCCTACTCTGTTCTTTCTAGACCCGCAAATATATGCTACATCCGCTTAGTCCCCTTCTAAAAGCGTTCTTACTTTGTTTATATTGAAGGAATGTCATAAAAAATAGTCTTTATGGTCATCACAACAGTCTCAGTGTTTTTATATGCATCCCGTTTTATGTGCATCCCGACTCATTCTTGTAACTTTTCAGAAATGTGTTTGCTTATTTGCTTCACTAAGCTTTGTTGATGTAGACACCGTGACTTTTTTTTAATCTCCTCTTGGAAATTAGCGCACTTGCAGATTTTAAATAAATAAAATGGAACAATTCAAGATGACAAAGAACTTGCACAATGGAAATACATGGAAGGCAACAAACTGACAACCCACCAGACTACTTATTCGAAGTCTGCTGTGCTAAAAAGACAAAAGTAATGATCATACTAAAGCACACTTTAAGCATTCTGATGTAGAGAATTTATTCTTCAGACTGCCAGGATTGTCATCATGTTGAATCTTATAACTGGCTTGATTTGTACATTTATGTTGCCCACTGGCCTCAAGGGCTTCTTACATTGATTATCTATAATCTTGTCACTAACCATGGAATTAAGCTAAATTTAAAAAAAATTGCTTTAAGGGAGGCCTTTTTATTTTTTATCTTCCTTTATGTGCAAATCCGTTTCCCCTCTGACCTCCTCTCTACCATTATGCTCTCCATAAAAAAAGCAGGTTACATGCCATGTTGAGTCAGGATAGGTGATGATATACAGACATAGAAAGAGTCTGCTATGTTGATGTGGGTAAGGAAAACAGAAAGGAGTAGGACAAGGACAAGAAGTGAGAGTCACATTTGGGGTATCTTGTATACTTTAATGTAGAAATTTTGAGGAGGGACAAGTGTCTAAGAGAAACCTCATACATAAAATGAGGTTGCAGCACATAAATGATGAAAAGAGGTCACTAGAGAGAGGAAATGAAGACATCTTTCAAATAATCTATCCATGAAGCCATCTAGCCTGGATCTTCACCTCCCTCCCTTCCTCTCTCCCGGCTCTTTCTTTAGTAACAAACTCTATTATGTTAATAGATGCAGAGCCCATTCATTTTTTTCATTTTTCCATTTCAAAATGTATCAATTATGGTAATCTATGCTTTACAAAGTATTTTTCTCCATACCTTTCTAATCTTTTAATGTCTGCATACTCTCTCTCAATAGTTGCTATTTAATTTCTCATATTGGCAATTTTTGCACTTTCTCGTTTTTTCAATTAATAATAGATAGAGGTTTCTGAATTTTGTTGATCTTTTCAAAGAACCAAATTTCACTTTATTACTTTTTCTACTGTTTTCTGTTTCACAGCTTCTGCTCTTGTCTTTATTATTTCTGTTTCTCTGTGTTAGGTTTACTTAGATGTTCTTTTTTAGCTTCTTTAAATAGAACCTTGATAATGTTTTTCATGAGAAGAAATATAATAACCACGGGGCTTTTTAAATCCATAAATTAATAAGTAGACATTTAATGAACATTTTAAACAGGTTTTCTCTACTATTTTGACAGTTGTTCAATTGTATAACCAAAACTTTAAAGAGTAAAGGAAATTTATTCTATAGATATAACATTTTTTGGCATAATACATTTGTCTTCAAAGCAGTTTCTGATTTTCAATACCATATAGTATTATGTTTGTTTATGTGGTTTTGTGCATGGAATTGAAATAAAGAACTCAATTTTAAGTTAATAATTTTATATTTTATCTTTAATTTTAGACTTGGTACTGGTCAAATATACGTTAAAATATACTTATTACTTGGGATAGAGCAGATAGTTTACCTCCCTGATGATTTATTTTAATACTAGAAGCCTGGTGCATGGAATTCATGCATAGATAGGGTCCATAGGCCTGGCCAGCAATCAGGGCTGATGGGAGGGGGCCTTCTGGCTGCCAACCAGGAGCCTCCTTCTGGCTGCCAGCCATGGCTTTCATTCATTCCGCACCGCCCCCTGGTGGTCAGTGTGTGTCAAAGCAAGAGATCGAACTCTAGGTCTCCTGGTGGAACTCCTGAGGGGACACTTAGCATTTTAGCTGTGTGTGTGTGTGTGTGTGTGTGTGTGTGTGTGTGTGTGTGTGTGTGTATTCACATACATATATGGTATATATATATATATATATATATATATATATATATACACACACACACACACATATATATATATATGGTATATATATGTTTTCTTAATCCATAAGTATTAATTATTCATGCAAAGAGCATATTCCCCTATTAAATATGTTCATCAGTTTAACATAATGTATTTTTCCCTATACAGTTATTAGATACATATATGGAGAAACCTAAGAAAAATAAAATAGTTGAATTTTCATATACAGGGTGCCCCAAAATATGTATATACTTTTACAAGCTAATAGCTCAACTTTGTAAATGAGGTGTATTTTAATAAACACTGCCTTTATAATTATTCAAGGTGTTTGTATACATTTTGTGGGACACCCTATATGTATACACCACAAGAAGGCTAATTTAACCTACCAATTTAAGAGCAACATCTCCACAGAAATTTAATACTGCTTAGCTTAAGAAAATAAAAAAACTTATAAATTACTCTTCCCTTAAGGCAGCCAACAACTTAATATTGGAGAATAAAAAGAAGTCCCAGTTTATTTTATTATGAAACCCATAAATTTTTTAGAAAGGTGCAGGCCAGACCAGTTTTTATGAGGATTTATTTAGAGAATGCATTTAGAAATTGCCCAAATTGGTAGATATACATAACTTTGACCAACTGCATTTTATCAACTCCGTATTATCAAACTTCATATTAGTAAAAAAATGGAATGCAGATCCATCTAATCTCCAAAAGGCAGTGCTACCCATAAAAGCATCAAGAAATGGTGCGTGCAAGATGGTGAGCTACTCTGTTCTCTTCCGATAGTAATAAGATTTGCTATTTTAGTACAGAAGGAAACCTTGGGGCCTTTTGGTATTTGACTGAACTTTAAATACTAAATCCATTCTAGCATTGCTGAGCCAGTCTGTTCCATCTGCATTCTCAAAGCATTGTCTACATTGGAACAGTGAAAAAGTAAAATCCATGCCTAAGAAAATTGGAGTCTGCTACTGCCCTCATTCGTCACACTTAGAAAGATAATGTTAAATTCAAACTTCTGATGTTGTAATTACCCTGATTAAATAGAGATTGTCTTAAAGCTTACAATACTTAGGAAAAGGTTTACAAAACATCAACTATTATAATATAACTAGTTGAAATTACATCATAAGTAAGCAATTTTCAAACTTTCAAAACCATATATTTTTGAAAGTCAGGTGCCAATTGCCAATTATTAATCACCTATTTCAAATATTTATTTCTTTGTAAGAATTATGGTGACACATAGATACATTTATAATTATTACCAGGAAATATGGCAATACTGCCATCCCTATATAAACATTATTATTAAAACCAACTTTTTAAAGAAAATGATTTAATCAGTTTAAAACATTCCTATGATGACTAATACATGATTATTAAAGGTAATAGTAGTAAAGAAGAAAATGCAGTTAAGTTGATGTATTCATACTCTGCTCAAGTCAGTATAGATTAATTCTTCCGAATGGATTATGATAATATGTAGCAAAAAACAAATATTTTTATGGCTTTTGCTACAGTAATTTTACATGAGGAAATTTCTCCTAAGGGAATAATTCAACTAAAGCAAGAAGGCGTATGTCCAAGGTATATTCAGTGCAACATTACCTATAATAGAATAAATGTTAAACAATAGGAAAAGCTTACTAAATTACATTACATTAACACAATGGGATATTACACAGCTATGAAAAATGATAATTATGAAGACAAAGAGGAAACAACTATTTGTAATACAATTTCAGTGGCAAGAAAAAGAGACCATATATTGTAATTTATACTTGACATCAACTGTGTAAAATAACAATAAGAAAGTCATAAGCAAAAATGGAAACACCTGCTATATGAGGATAGAGGGAGTCATGGGTAATTGCTTTTCATTTTTTCCCAGTGCATTTTATTAGTACTAACAATGCTGAGCATAAGAAGGAAAATAAAACCAGCGATAATATATCCAAGGTGAAAGCCATATCATAGAAAAGTGAACACTTTTAAAGATTTTGTATATTAGATTTTATTTTAGATTCACAGCAAAATTGAGCAGAAAATACAAAGAGTTCTCAGATATCCACTGACCCCACACATGGACAGCCTCCCTCATTATCAATAACCCCCACCAGCCTGGTAATTTGTTATGATCTATGAACTTACATTAACACTGCTTTATTCTTTTTTTAATATATATGTTTTTATTGTTTAAAGTATTACAAATAGTTTCTTTTCCCTATTGACCTCCCCTCGGACTTCCCCACCCCCCAATACATGTCTCGCCTGTCTTCCCCCACCCCCCATTGCCCTGTATCCATTGGCTATGCTTACATACATGCATACAAGTCCTTCGGTTGATCTCTTACAGGCCCCCCCATCCCAACCTCCCCTGCCTTCCCACTGTAGTATGACAGTCTGTTCATTGCTTCTTTGCCTCTGTATCTGTTCCCTCCTCCCACCCTCCCCCACCCCCGATTCTTGTCTTTAAAAACATCTTGCCTTTGTAGGCTAGAAATAAACTCATAAAAACAAAAAATGTTTGAATCCCAATAGTTATGAGTCCCAGTTTCAATGTCAAACAGTTCCTTATGTGTACATGTCATCGATGGTATCTGAATGGTGGACAAATGGTGGCAATGCTGGTCCAACCCTCTCTGGTTTGGTCCTGGGCATCCTGTAGCGATGCTCAGCTGCTGACTGCTCACATGGCAAGGCGTAGTCAGCGTCTTCCATCTCTGGACTGTTTCTCCTCTTGTCTTCGTGGTTGGCGCAGACCTGTCAGTTCCTCTCTGTTGCAGGAGTCCACTTGGTCTTGGAGTTGTTTTCTGAAAGTATATAAACATATTCTCGACCAAGAGTTAATAAAGGAAACTTTTCTATAAAATTAACTTGGGATTTTTTATTTTATTTTTGCCTACCCGATTTTCCTTTGGCTTATTTTGACACTGTGTGTGTTTTTCATGGGTGTCTTTCTGTTAGTATTACAAATGAAAATTAATTTTTCTAAAGTAAAAATTTTCTAGATGTAATTTACTTACCAGATATTTTTCATTACATGATATTATCCTACTATACCCCTTTCTTTAATTAATGGGGAATTTTGTAAAAATTTTAATGCAGTCTTGATAACTTTAAATTTTAATTTTTTGCACACAAATATGCCTGTTTTATGTTCATTGCATGTTAAGTAATTTTACCATGAGATGAAATACCAATAGAAATTTTAGTTAATACTTTAGAGACAGCTTTTTGTCCAGTACACTTAAATTTTCTTGGGTGTTCACTTATTTCAATTTGCCAACTTAAATTAATCTGAAAGCTTGATTACTCTTTTACTGTCAAATTTAATACTCTACCAACAGTCTTAGATTACCCTGTAAATATTAGTGGAAAGGTTTATTAGCATTCTTGAGTAGGCACTGAGCATTCCTGGTGGTAGGCTGGATTTAGATATAGGGCAGCTGCTGTCAGCAAGTTTCTGTCTGTTACCTGGGTCCTGATCTGAGCTGGGCCACGTCTGTCTGTTACGTGGGTCCCAATCTGTGCTGAGCGTGGGAAGCAAAGCAGCCATGGGGGCAGGAGACCTCCCTCAGAAGGGGTGAGGGTTCAGGCCCATGCAAGGTTGGGGGAAATGAGGGTCTGTGCCCCACCTCTGTTGACCCCCAAATTCTCTCCTGATGGCCCCTCTGTGACTGTGCCTGTCATAGGTTGTTCCTTCCCTGAGAAATTTTACCCGTCTCTGGCTAACCAGTCATCCTCCAGGGCCAAGAAGGGTGTTGTGAGGTTTAGTTCTGTCTCCATGGTAGCCTATGCCCCCGTGGCCTCCACACCCAGCACCTGCTTTGATCCCCTCGCCTGTTGGTGAGGGTGGGGGACGGGGAGGTGGGGGGGCGGCACTAATCACTTATCTCAGGAATTCATGTTCCTTCTCCAGGGAGGGCCCAGCTCACACCATTTGGCAAGAGACAGATCCATTATGCCAGCCACCTAGAGGCTTCAACCTCAGCATGTATAGAGAGCTCAGGCTACAGCTGAGAGCCATTGGATTGTGAGAATAAGATCCCTCTTGGCAAAAGAGGTAAGAGGGGCCAGTGTAGAATGCTTAAGTACTTAACATTGCATTATTCTACACTTCATTAACACATCATTATTACGCAAAGTTCATAGTTTACGTTAGGGTTCACTCTCGGTGTTATATATTCTATAAGTTTTGACAAATGTGTAATGACAATGCTAGATATGATTTCGAAATATTTTGATGAGATTTTTACATCTATATTCATGAGAGATATTGGTTTTGTGTTTTTTGGTGTGTGTTTTTTTTCTTGTACTGTATCTGGTTTTAGTATAAGGGTAATGCTGGCCTCCTAGAATAAATTAGGAAGTAGTATTCCCTTTGCTTCTATTTTCTGAGATTGTAGAAAATTGGTTTAATTGTGTTTTTGGAATTCACTAATGAACCCATCTGTGCTCGTGCCTTCTATTTTATGAAGTTTTTAATTATTTGTTCAATTTCTTTCATAGATATACTTGTAGCCCTGCTCACGAATCCATGCGCCAGTAGCTCGCCAGTAGCTCACTGCCACCCTCCAGT
Source organism: Lasiurus borealis (assembly GCA_004026805.1). Taxonomy (NCBI): domain Eukaryota; kingdom Metazoa; phylum Chordata; class Mammalia; order Chiroptera; family Vespertilionidae; genus Lasiurus; species Lasiurus borealis. The sequence continues at coordinate 67,623 of PVJN01004619.1, read as the reverse complement.
AGCTCTCCACCCACTGCCCTGCCCTCCTGTCACTCCCTCAGCCCCTCTCCCATCCCCCTTCATAGCTTGCTGTCCTACCCCTCCTGTAGCTCTCTGCCACCACTTGTAGCCAGTAGCTCACTGCTGCCCTCCTATAGTTCTCTGCACCCCCCTTTCCTATAGTTCCCTCTGTCCCCCTACCCCCTACCCCCCTCACAGCTTGCTGCCCTACCCCCTCCTGTAGCTCTTCACCACCCAATTGTAGCTCGCTGTCCCACCCTCCTGCTGCTCCGTGATCCAGTTATTACCTGGTCAGTTGTTACATTTCACGGCGTAATGACCACTTGCATATTATATCTTTATTATATAGGATAGGCCTATTCAGATTGCCTATTTGTTCTTATGTGGGTTTTGGTAGATTGCGTCTTAAAAGGACTCGGTCCATTTCATCTTGGTTATCAAATATGTGGGCATAGAATTGTTCATAATTTGTCCATCTGCCAACCCTATGATGCAGATGTTACTATGCTAGATGTTGTCCTAGAAGTTCCTTAAACTATTCTTAAATTTCATTTTTTTTCCTTTTGCTATTCTTATTGGGGGTTTTCTGCTACCTGGTCTTTCTATATTGCTTTTAAATTCTCAAGGATGCAATAACAACATAAGAATATTACGAGAACTATTTAAGTGAACTAATAAAATTGTTTTTGAGGAAATGTAATCACTTTAGAGGCATCTCCTCACATGCATGGTTAGTATGGTAATTTTAAAAAGAGCCTGTGCTTTTCAAAGTAGTAAGTGTAGTTGAATAAAATAAAACTATATTTCCTTTGGAAATGCAACGAATACCAATTTTTTTACTTATCCGGGTAGAGCTACTCTTCTTTCAGTCCAAATTTTGTCTCAAAATCTCAAAGGCTACTAAATACTTTGTGAGTATATTTTATGGTAAGATAAAAAAAAAATACTAAGAGGACATCATAGGACATGAGATTTTGGCTGAATAAAATTTTCTTTGTTTAACAATCTGAAGATTTAGAGAAAAGAAACAAGTATTCATCTTTTTGTGATGATCCTAAGGCAGGACTGTCTATGGAAATTGTGTCTAAGTTGGAACGATTTCAAGCAATTTTATTTTGGTAACAAAAACACAATTATCTATACCACTAGAACTGTGCGGTACAGGTAGAAATCGAGAATCTTCGTTTTCTTTATTTAAAAATAGTTTCTGCTGTTGCTTTTCAGTTACATATGTGATGCCTGAGGAGGTAATCTTCCAGAGTAATTAAGAGCATGGGCTTTGCAATTAGAGAGACTTGCATTTAAATATGACTTTTCTCTCATTACTAGAGTGACTTTGGCCTACTTAACTTACCTGAATATCAGTTTCTGACTGTGGAAAATAATGCTGAGAGGAAGGAGAGATAGCATAACACAGAATACAAGATTGTTTTTTACTGATAGAAACTAACAAAAAAATTAACAAGTTACTAGTCCATGCAATAATAGCTATTTCTCTGCGTAAGATATAGTAATAAGCACTTTGCATCTATTACTTTGATACCCTTAATAACCTGGTTATTATTAATAGGAAAGGACTAAAGGGAAGACTAGATGCATGCTATTTGTACAGCTTTGCCAGAAAGCTACAGTTTAAACACTTTCCACATCTATTCCCTGCAGATCAATGGGAAAAGGACTGGACAAAGGCAATTGGGATGCATCCCCAGTGAGGTCCGGATGAAATGGAAGATGCTGACGTGTCAGTCACATCTGAGAAGAAGTGAGCAGCCAACTAGGTGTGGCCACTGCAAACACAGGAAGATTTGATATTTAAACTCCTGAACAAAGGGAGTTCTCTCTCTTCCTCTCTTGTGCTCTTGGCCCTCTCGCTCACTTAGGACTCCTGTCGCAGGGGGGCATGGTCCCCAGCATTCACACACATGGCTCATCGCCCTGTGGGACCCACACAATGGACTGACGGTCTGAAGTTCGTCTGATGCTACATCAGACCTCGCTGGGGATGCATCCAAATTGCCTTTGCCCAGTCCTTTTCCCATTGATCTGCAGGGAATAGACTTGGAGAGTGTTCAAATGTAGCTCTCTGGCAAAGCTGTACAAATAGCATGCATCTTATCTGAAACTCTGGGCACTGGCTTTGCTGGTGGCTCTGCTGGAGCCCCAGCTGCATATTTTCCAGATTTAATGACAAGGGGACTTTGCAAATTGAGGGATGGAGCTCCACGCAGATAAAAAACCATTCATTCTCTCTTGTGAGTCTTAGAAAATTCCTTTTCTGAAGATATTGCAGGAGCCACCCAACTCCCACTAGCAATGGAGGAATCTACCCAACCCAATTCCAACTAAATCTTGCAAAATACTTTATCAGAAAGCAATATACTCATTCAGTCACTCAAATTCATACACATTTATTCATTATAGCATATAGGACATAATCCAGGATCTAGTCTCTACAAATATAAATTTATTTACCATAAACAATTCTATAAAGATTGGCTATACCCTGCTAAAACATTTCATAACAAAGAATCCCCTGCTAACAAACACACCCAATGGATTTGCTAACAGATACGTCATTAGTATATTTATAGGAGATAAGTTAGGTGTTCTTATTATTCTCAACTTATTTAACTTCTTAGCAGCTCTGTTCTCTTACCCATAAAATAAGAAAAATAAGAGCACTTTTGTCATGTGTGTATGAAGATTAAATGTGTCAATATACTATATAAGGTAGTTAGAAGAATGCCCCTTGTTAACCAACATTATTTTGGTTAACACTATTATGATGAAATGATAAAGTTTCACTTAGGGAAATATTTTTAAACTTTTAATATAGCCATATGATAAAATCTAATATACTCTTTTTTTGAGTTTTTGAGAAATATTTAATGCAATAGGAAAATGCTCATAGCATATGGTTAAGTAAAACTAACAACTCAAAACCATATTCCTCTAATACAAATTTTGCAAAATATGCACTCAAGCAAACACGTATACAAAATACTAAAAGAAAAACTCTAAAATTTTATATTCATTGAGGTTGAGAGTAACTTATTTCTTCTTTATACATTTAAATATTTTCTACACTTTCTATAATAAAAATTTATCTTTTGAAAAGGATTGGAGCTGTAACACTTTAATTGTGGGAAAATTTAACACTTAAAATAAGTTTTTTTAAATAACTTTTGTAGATTCCATGTGTGGTAGTATGTGAACTTGATAAATTCAGATTGATCCAATGTCTGTTCAAAATCATTTCGAAATACAAGAAGAACCTGTTTAAGATGAAAAATATTTGCATTAACTTATAGCAGTACTTCTGCTTTTAAAATATGTTTGTCCCTCGAAACCAGTGCCTTACTTGCCCTTCTTTTGACATATGAGATCCTAATTGATGTTTCCTACCTGCCAGTGCGGCTTTCTTCACTCACTATGGTTCAGTTATAGATGGTTTTTACCCTCCAGCAGCAATTTTGTGTGCTATGATAGACAGAACTTTGAAGCTGGAACTGCATAAAAACCTGAGAATCCACATCCGCTCTTGCATTACCAGCATGAAAACCAGCTTGCTTATAAACCAGTCAAATTCATAAACTACATCAATTGATTATTTGGCTGATTTTGCATTTCCCTAACAAAAGTAAGGGAATTATTGACTTAATTGGAACTGAAAGACACCTTAGGAATCATCTAATTAATGCAGAATTTGGGGCAATCTTCCTGTCTTCCATGCAATTACATTAAGCTGATCCGGCCAGGCAGTGTTTTTCTTTTTCTTTGTATGACACATTTCCTTTGAGAGGCTGGGTGTGGGAGTTAAGGAGAGAAATCTTCTCATATGTAGGAGGATTGTTCTTTCACTTTTTGATGGTAAATATCTGAGTAGATAAACTTATCTGTCTCTTCCAAACATGCTCTGAGACCACCTTCCTTATTTTACAGATATGAACATTGTGATCTAGGGTTTGGTAGGAGATTATTTAAAACAAAACTGATAACCATAGAATTGGATCCAAGACCACAGTTTTGTTTTGTTTTATATGTTTTTATTGATTTCACAAAGGAAGGGAGAGAGAAAGAGAGATCAATGATGAGGGAAAATCACTGATTGGCTGCCTCCTGCATGCCTCACACTGGGGATCAAGCTCATAACCCTGACATGTGCCCTGACCAAGACTCAAACCATGACCTCCTAGTTCAGAGGTTGATGTTCAACCACACTAGCCAGGCAAAAGACCACGGTTTTGATATCCAGGTTCTTGTCATTTTGAGTAAACTAAACTGACTCTTTCTGCTAAAGCGCTATCAAAAAAAGCTATTTTAATCCATTACAATAGATATGCACAGGGCCTTTTTTCCTGGGGAAGTCATCTGGAATGGTGTAAATATCATAAACAAATAGATTGGTTTTCCTGTAAATGGGAAACCTAAAGCAAACGCTCATCTGTAAAAGAGGCAGTGTGGTTTGTGGGACCAGGAGTGGCAGATATAGTAACAATGACAGCTCAAATGGACTTGAGCTTAATCAGTGGCACAGGGTATATACTGAGTCTGCAAGAAGCAACATAAATTCCAGGACTAGGTCGATGGGGAAGTAGAAGAGGTTGACTTGACCAACTTGCCCTCAGAATGTAGTTGTGTTTGGAGATGCAGGGTAACCAGTGACACCTAAACTGGGAAAGGCAGGGGATGCCTGTGTGCCTAACAGAGAGAAGAATAAAAAGTAATTCTTTGACCAAACATACACTTTTACATTTAAGGATTTTTTTCCCCATGAATTCTGTTAAGGAATGAGGAATAGTCAAACAATAAACAAGCAATTTTTCTCTAGTTCATCAATAATACTAATCATTAGGACTTTTTAAGATTTGGGTAGGCTATTCACTTAGCTTGAATAGCAAAATGTATGAAACTGCATTGCCTCAGGACTTTATACACAGAAAAACATTGAAAACACAGCCAGCTGCCAGATGGAAGATATGTATGCAAAGCTCAGCAAACGCCTGCAGAGCGAACATTCCTGAACAATAGCGACGGGAGCCTGCCTTGGCACTTTTTATCTCTTTGCATTCATTCATAAAATTTTAATGTTTGGGCATTAAACAGAGCACAGAAGAGATATGGCCCTGGCCGGTTAAGTGTTCGTGCTGGATTAACACCTATAACCGGAGTTATGAAAAGCACCACAGCCCGAGCAGCTACAGGATTTCAGAGAATAAGACGGTCACAGTCCTTTCATCTGGTAGAATGGTGCTTACTGATAAACATACACAGTACTTCACACAAGTTTTTTAGGATCTACATGGAGTCATGCCACAGCATCATGTTTTCATGCTATGCAATGATGTATACTGTCATTGACCAGGTTTATGAAAGTAGATTCAGAAATTATCTCTCCTCTAAGTATCAATATGTAAGAATATAGGACCCTTGTTTTGGCTTAATTTGCCTAATTACCATGGATTACTTTTGAGGTCAGTGTATGTGGGGGCTTTGTGTGACGTGAGAGATATAAAAAGAATGTCTCCAAAATAAGATGTTTGGATGAGGAGTATAGAACTTGGAGTCAAAGGAAAAGTGTTTACCCCTCCATACCTCTTTATTCTTTCATCTATGAAAACTGTTAATACATAGTTCACATATTTGTTGGGGTCATTTATGAAATGCCATAAATTAAAGCTCTGATCATAGTCTGGTTTATAACAGGTGGCAATTGTGACAGAGATGGTTGTTACCAGGTGACTCTTAGGACCTAGCCTTATAAACTATGCAGAGGGAGAGATGTTCTCTCCACCAGAATGGCCTAAGAGAAGGATTTATCACACTCCACCCTCTCCCCCGACCCCATACACATCAATATTAATTATGACTTTTTTAACCCCATTCCAGGAATGATCTATGCCCACCTTTAGGCTAAACCCAAACCAGTATGGCAATCAGCCAAAAATGTATTAATAGTTCACCTCCTAGCAACTATTTGGAAATAATCCCCAGCTGCCCTCCATGCCCAAAGAATGGAGGTGTTCAAAGCTCCTGGTGCCTGTGAGAGCATCATGCTGAACCTTCCTGATCTCTCCTAATGCTGTGCTGTGTCTCTGCTAGTCTGACTACAGACTAGACTCCCTCTGATGACTGGGTATACTGAGTCTGTGACCTCAACTTGGGGTCATTACACTCCTCACCAATGCCCCCTCTATTGCTCTCACATTCAAATGTCACACAAAATGTCAGCCCCAATTAGAACATAATTTATTTTTTGGAACAGATGTTCTACCTAGCTTGGATTTTAGTTTGGCCAGTGTTCCTAGGTTCTGTGATACTGGATTTACACCATCTCTCAGTCCTTCCTCACCTTACCCTGCACCCTGTCTTGGTGGCACTCTCAAATCCCCATAAACTCGTTCCAATTCACATCCATCAATCTGTTGGTTTTCCATCCTTGGAAGAGCTCCTACTGTTAATAACAACAAGAGCTCCTCCAGGCCTGTAATTGAAGACACCCTTGGTTGCTCTGTAAAGGCTCATTTAGCATAAAATTCATGCAATGGGGAAAGTTAATGCATGGCTTTTACTTCTTGTGAAGTTGTTAAACCAATTTTGCTTAAGTTAACAACTGGTTTTCTACCTAAGACGAATTTCTTCATTTCTATCATTGCTCCATATTCAGTAAATTTTTTAAATGAAAATCACAGTTTTCTCCATAGGCAGTATAAGAATTCACTTTCGATTCTCTTAAAAGGGAGTAGTAGACTCTACTATACAGTAACTTAGGAAGAATGAGGGAACATATTCTGAGTCAATGGAAAATGAATGTCTGACTGTCTTGTGTCCAGGAAAATAAAAGACCCTGAAGAGGACTATCAGGCTACATTATAGAAAATTACAGAAAAGTCTAAACTTAGAAACATTTTATTTTCAAAGTTGTTTATATATACTCATGGCATTGAGACTTCCTAGCAAAACATCTTGGGCTACAAACTCCTCATCTGCATAAATTTATTTACTACATGCATCCAAATTATATATGATTAGGCAGATTACACTTTAAGAGTTTAAGATTTTTAAAAATGTTGTTTTAAATAATGCATTAATTTTAAAGATATCTTTATTATGGGAAAATATACAAAGGAACTACAAAGAGGAAAATACCTCAATTTTCTAAAAAGATAATGGATAGATAGATTCCAATAGTGCAGACCCAGATAGATAAATACTTAATAATGAAAAATAAATTAAAAAAAACATACATTGGCTAGGAGATATCATTAAAAAATGAGCCTTAATAAATTATAGAATAGATAAATAAATATCCACCAGAACTCATTATGGGTTTTTAGGAGTCCCAAGCTGGTCAAATCCCAAGCATTGCTCAGCAGATTTTGGGGGTGTGAGAAGCCATTTTGGAAAAAAAAAAAAAGCAGTATTCCCTTTCTACAGAATAAGAAGTGAAGTGACCAGTCATGTCTATGTATTTCATCCCCTACACTTGATTATTATGTTTCCTTCTCTTGTCCCCATTTGTAGCTAACATCATGCTGACTGGGAACCAGGAGTCAAACTTATTTCTATGATGAAAATACAAGGAGGGAAAAGGTTACTGATTTCTTTTCTTTCCCTAGTCTCCCTTTGTTGTTATAGTTCCCATTGCTTTTCTCCTCTCCTGTTCTTGTTTCCTTTTGTCTTCTACATTTTCTTCTCCATCTCTCTACTCCATTGTCTTTCTTTTCTCCCATCCTTATCAACATTCCTTTCTTTTTCCATTTCTTTTTCTTCTCCTCCTGAGTAGCAGCAAAAGTACACACGAATCATTAACAAACATGCTTTGAGCAAGTATTCAGCATTGTCATAGGACTCATACATTGAGATATCAAAAACTCGCCGCAAGAAATATTTAAAGCCTTTGTCAATCAATAATGTCAGCTCTCTCTGCAAAAGCCACCAGAGAATCCTGTTAACCCAACAAAATAGAGTCCGTTAAACTTCCTGGAGCCAGGGAGATCTCCTTGAGAGTTTCAATAATGTCTCTAAAAGAAGAAGTTAGGGAAGGTTTGGGGCTTCGGAGCTGGGATAAAGTGGCTTAAAGTGGGGCTGTCAAGATGGGAAACTGGGATTGGGAAAAGTTTACGACATATCATTTAGGGTTGTTGCACCAGCAGGTCGAGGATATTGCTCTGATAAACAAGCTGTGTGTCTAGGCGAATGAACTATTATCCAAATCCCTAGGAAAAAAAATTCTTCAAGCAAAAAATGGAATTATTTACTGGTTTGCAGTTTTATCTTCCCGGTTAAGAGTTTCCTAAGCAAACAGTTAAATCACGTTGACACATGTTATCTCAGTTCTTATTACCATACTAGTAGTTCTGCGCACGAATCTATGCACCAGTAGCTCTCTGCGGGGCCTGGCCACTCTGGCCCCGCTGCCCAGAGGCCCTCTGTGGTCAGGATGGAACACTTGCTTCCTCATCCCGGCGATGAAGCACGAATTCCGCCAGGCCACTCACGCTGCCTGCTCTCAGTGGTCGCGACCCCCAGGTTGAGAATTCGCTAGTAGGGTCGCCTAAGACCATCAGAAGACACAGATATTTACATTACGATTCATAACAGTAGCAAACTTACAGTTATGGAGTAGCAACGAAGATAATTTTATGGTTGGGGGTCACCACAACATGAGGAACTTTATTAAAGGTTCTCAGCATTAGAAAGGTGGAGAACCACTGATTTAGAAGGTAGTGAATTACAATACACGAGACAGTCCCACACAACAAATTGTCGTATCTGAAATACTGATAGAGCCTCTATTTTTAAAATCAATTATACATTATAGTAATTCGAGGTAGATCCCCACTTGTTTAAAAACCACACTAGAAGTATTCATATTAGCAACTTTGCTTCTTACACAAGCTATCATCATTAATATGTCCAAATGATCTGTACTTTTATTTTCAACATTTTATTTATACACACACACACACACACACACACACACACACAGTATATGAACTAGGAAAAATGAAATAATGTCAGAAAGGATGGCTTTTGTTATAGATGACATATTAAGATTCAAATTATTTTCAATAAGGAAGAGAATTTAACAAGTAACATAGAAGTTAGCATGTACACACCAAAATAAAATTTTTGGCTTCCAAACAACAATGTTCAGTGGTAGATTAAGCAAGGAAGCTTTAAAGATTTTAGCAGATCACAAAGTTAATATGATCTAACAATTTGGTGAAAATTGGATCAAATTATTGGAAGAACATTAGAGTACCAATTTCAAAGCACATTAGGAGAATGGTATTGGATTGTGTATGTTAACTATATTTGATGAGAGACCTTCTCAAAACAAGATGAAGCCAGGACAAAATAATGAAGATGATAAAGGGCGTAGAGACTACAGCCTCTCCATAGTGTATGAGAAATTACTAAAGTAAAAAGGAGCTTTTAGCTTGGAGACACAGAGAAACAGAAGCTAAGGAGAATACTTTAAGAACTTTTATCTTAAAAGAAAGGTTTGACCTTATTCTAGAGTCTTGATGCACAACGTGTGGTCCACCATCCAGTCGTGTTGGCATCACTTGGGAGCTCATTAGTAATGTAGAACCTCAGGCCTCATCATAGACTCGTTAGGTATTCATCTATTTTTGAACAAGATCCTCAGGTGATTCCTACATGCACATTTGTATCTGAAAAGTGGTTAGAAGAGTTCCCCAAACATATCTGACATATGCTATAGAATGAAGACCCCCAAGCTCAAACTCAGATTTTCTAGTTCAGGATTTCCCAGTGGAAAAGGCCAGGTAATCTCTAGGTTTATCAAATGCATCAGGTGGTATTATCAGGAAAACTCTGTCCCAATTCATAGAACTAGATCTGGAAAGACTGATTAAAATCAGCTAGATGTCTACTATAATTTCTTAAACTCTGACCCATCAGAAGAAGAAGCTGCTTTGGGAGGAACTGAGCCATGGTCAAAGAGCCATTATAAGTAAAAGCTGGCCTGTCAGACATGACAAAGAAGGGAAGTTTGTTCTCCATGGGAGGTAAAAGTAGATAATTCTATGTTCCCTTCCAAATATAAAATGTAGATTCCTCTGTATCCAGCAGTGACATCTCAAACCAATTTGTAGACATACCCTTAGCAATAAAAGCCAGAGGCAAATCCAAAAATAAAAAATACTGACCCCCATTGCTGTGGTCCATTCCCACGGCTGCCATTCATGAGCATTTTCTGGTAATTCATCTAAACCGATCCAATGGCACGAGGCACTGAAAATAGATCCACGGGTTCCAGGAAGTAATTAAAGGTTTTTCTACTGAGCTCAGCTTGAATTAACTTCAAGGAGTTTTGCAGCTGCCTAGATTTTTCACACCAACTCATGTCATGGTGCACAATTTGATGCTGTAATTTATTCACAGTTAATTCTTATTAAATGAAGCCCAGTGGCAGTTTTACTGTAATAAGGAAAGAAAGTGCTGCTTGTGTTATTGCCAGGAAAATGTTCACTGAGGTGAAAAATTGAGACTCACCTATGATCTGTTAATATGCAGGTAAGTTATTATGTGGAGTGTTCTCAAATTAAGCAGATACGAGAGTTCTCCAATTGAACCGCTCCGAAATTCCACACTTATTTCTCTTTTATTACTCCGGTTATCTGTAGATTAGATTCAATTAGAGTGTTGCCCTTCTGTTTTAAGCTCTGTCACTGAGTTACATCACATAGGATTTCGCAGCAGATATTGTAACAAAATCGGACAGCCGTCATTTCATTCAGCCATGCTCCCTCCTTTTTATGTGTGAAAGTTGTTATGCGGGGAAAAATAGTTGCTCTGAGTAAGGAGGGAGAGTGGAGCTAAGGGGGAGAGGATCTGTAGGGTGTTAAAATTGACTTTGCCAGCCTAAGGCTTGGGCCTTAATTGCATAGCCCATTACTCCACGCCAGTATGCATCATAAGCATGAGTTCTGTGTTGGAGGTGTTGCTCTGACTGCATGAAGTATAAAGAGTGAAGTTCTGTGAGTTCAAAGGAAGTCACTTGCTGGTAACTTTTTATTTTTTAAAGGAAAAGCCTTTCCTCAAGTTTGAATCTAAGAAATGCCACTTGATCCTATCTCAGTGAAGGGTGTTACCACCCACCAATCATTTCATGCAAGAACTCTTCAAATTATGCTCAACCCCATTTAATTATTCACCAAGTCCTCTTTATTTTTTATTTTTGTATTTTTGTATACGTTATTGATTTTTTTACAGAGAGGAAGGGAGGGGGATAGAGAGTGAGAAACATCAATGAGAGAGAAACATTCTGCATACTTCCTACTAGGTATGTGCCCACAATCAAGGTACATGCCCCTGACTGGAATTGAACCCAGGATCCCTCAGTTGGCAGGCTGACACTCAATCACTGAGCCAAACCAGTTAGGGCGCATCCTCTTTATTTTAAAACTAGAGGCCTGGCACACAAAATTCATGTGCAGGTACAGTCCCTAGGCTTGGCCTGTGATCAGGGCCATCTTCCCTCGCTGTCCGAAGCCAGCCTTGTCCCTCTCTGCCAACCACCCCAGTTCTCCAGTTGCCATCAGGTTATCGGATCTTGCTGGCTGGGGAAAGGGGCTGAGAGGTGGTCAGTGTGTCTTATAGTGTCTGGTCAAGCGGTTGTTCTGGTCTTTCCACTGTTAGCGTCAATTTGCATATTACCCTTTTATTATATAGAAAGCCCTTTAAAATAGTAAAACCTCTCCAAACTAATACACTCATTAGTTTCACACCACAGATTTAAAAGTGATTGTTGTAATCAGCTAGCCCCCAAATCATAAAACAAACCTTCATCTCCTTTATTTAAATATTTTTCCTCTCCTCAGCCAATAGATTTCTACCAAGATGATTCTTATGGGCAGATCAGACACTGATGAAGTCTAAATGACTCCCCACTAGTTGGAGAAAAAAATGTTTTTCAATGTGTAATCATGAAAATCACCTAAATTCTTTTGAAAGAAACAGGGGTCACAGGTGGGGAAGAAAAAGAGGAGGGGGAAGGAGAGGGAGAGAGAGATCTTCAGGCCCCCTTTCCTAATGAATTCTTAACTGGTAGGTTTGGAGTGGGGCCAAGAAAGCTGACTTTTTCCTAGGCTCCCTAGAATTCTTGTGATCTATGAAGATTTCTGTTTTTCCCACCTCAGCTCACAAAAGGTTCCCTCTTTTGAGTTTCATTAATACTTTGCTCACATTGCTAGCTTCTTAGTGTATTATCTTCTTCCACTTGAATAAAATTACCTCTTCTATTATATTATGAGAACCTTCTTTCCAGAGATGATGCTGTTTTTTCCATTATATACCTTATACACTAGCAACAAATTTGAAAACAAATGGGAAGTAGAATGGGAAGAAGGGGATGTAATTGGGAGAGAGCACAATGGGGGCATTTGGATTGCTGGCACTATCATTTTTCTATCTTGACCAGAGTGGTAATTACACAAATGTATTCAAATATGTTAATTCAATGACTTGTACACTTTTTAAAATATATTTTATTGATTTTTTACAGAGAGGAATGGAGAGGGATAGAGAGTTAGAAACATTGATTAGAGAAAAACATCGATCAGCTGCCTCATGCACACTCCCCACTGGGGATGTGCCCGCAACCAAGGTACATGGCCTTGACCTGAATCGAACCTGGGACCTTTCAGTCCGCAGACTGACGCTCTATCCAGTCAGCCAAACCGGTTTCAGCTACTTGTACACTTGTGTTTATTTGTTTATATATGTTTTACCTCAAAAAAGAGTTTGGAAGAGAGGCAGATATATGGGATAAAAGTGTGCACATGACCCCATAGTCCATCCTCAGAGGCTACCTTTGTCTCTCTTCTACATGATCACTTAGATCTAAGTCATTTCCTTTAGAGAAGTTGAGGTCTACTTTTCTCTGCTATGTATGCCTAGTGGTTGCCTCTTTTATTGAATAGAGTCATGGAATTTAGTACATCAGATTACTATTTAAAAGAATAAATAATTCTGATTTCTATGCCTCCACAACCATTTAATAGTTGTGAAGTTCAAACATGTTATTCTGTGTTTTTGAGACCATTAAATAAAATAGATTTTTCATTTATTAAATTTACTTTAGGCCAGAGAATCTGCTATTATGTGCTAAATTCAGTGTTCAATTTGAAAATCAGAAAAACTCACTTCCCTTAAAATGCTTAAAGATTATTGGGGAAAAGAGTGATACAATATGGGGTAAGAAATACTACAAAAGCCCCCTGGGGAGTGTACATATGAGTTAGGAAAGACCAATACCTCCTGTCCAATCAACCTCACATCAGAGTCCTATTGCGAAGCTCTAATGCAGTGGTTCTCAACCTTCCTAACGCCGGGACACTTTAATATAGTTCCTCATGTTGTGGTGACCCCCAACCATAAAATTATTTTCTTTGCTACTTCCTAACAGTAATTGTGCTACTGTTGTGAATCGTAATGTAAAATATCTGTGTTTTCTGATGGTCTTAGGCGACCACTGTGATGAGGTCGATGGATCCCCAAAGGGGTCGCGACCCACAGGTTGAGAACCGCTGCTCTAATGAGATGGACTATTCAGTCCCATCTGGGTAGCAGACAGGCAGAGAAACACATCATAGAATGGAAAACACATTGTAAAAGTTAAAGCCTTATAATGCGGATTCTTGACTGATAGTTGCCTATTACAATGGGCATTCATTCATTCATTCATTCAACTAGTATTTTACTGAATCCCAGTATGTGCAAGGCACTATGTTAAAGATTAAAACTGTAGCAAAACAAAAGAGAGTCCATCTCTGCCTCTGAAAGACTACAAGAAGGACAGCCTACCAAAACATTAAAATAATGTGGCATGCGCTATATAATAGGGAAGTAGAGACTCTGTTTTCACATTCATGTCTGGAGGAAACTGACCTAAACTTGGTACGTTGGAGAGCTCTTTTCCTGACCTAAAAGATAAAAAGGAATTAACCAAGGAAGGAGGGGAGTTTGGAGTTCTGGAACAGTGATTTGGCCAAGGGGAGCATCATATGCAAAGACCCAAAGAAAAGAATATAACAGGTTCAGGGAACTGAAAAAAGTTTAGAATGTATGTGAGGCACCTGCTGAGGCTGCAGAGGCAGACGTGAACCAACTTGGGATGGACCCTCCTAAGCTTCGTAAACTGGGTTTAGATGTGTGACTTGTATTCAGGAGGTCAACAGAGATATCAGAACCTCTAAAATATTTTAAGCAGCACCATGACATTATAAGAGTTCTATTTGAGGAGAAAGAGTCACTTTGATTGCAGTTTGAGAAATTCACTTTGAGGAAGACCAAATTGAGATTAGAACCTCTCAGCCGGATACACTCACCACCTGGCCGTTGTTGTGCTGGGGCATAAGTGAAGGTGCCAGGTAACATGGAGCATTTTTTTTAAAAGTTCATGTTTTACTCAGAATTTGGGATAAAATAAGTTTTGTGTTCTTTACTCCTAAGAGGTCTCACCATATACCCATGTATGCAAAGCCAGCAGAATCCTGTTTTTCTCACACAACCAAGCTCGTGTGTTCATCACAAAAACTCTGAAAGTTGACATTTTTATTTGTAGCAACAGATTAGAAAACTTGGCACTTTTGTCTAGTCCCCAAGGCGTCCCACAAAACTTGAAAGCAAAGATGATAACACTTCTCAGCATAATTAGTGACTTTGTACTAAGCAGCAGTCGTCAATATAAAAAACATAGGCTGTGCTTAGATGTTTATTTAAAGCATGGGCTTTATTATCAGTGAAATGCAGATTCGTCTAAATTTCAGTATCTGTTGTGTGAAAAAAGAAACTGTGAAACTCTTTTTCAGCAACATTTAAAAGCCAGTCGTGCACATTTTGAAGGAAAGTTTTCAGAAGTTTTGGAACTAAAAAGAGAAATGTCTTGACTAGGAGCAAAACAATAAAAAGAACAATCAAACAAATAAGTGAAAAATTGACCTTCAAGTTCAGTTTCAAAACCACTCTGGAAAGAAATCCCACATTAAGTGCCCTTAGCAAAGCCTTTGCTGCAGTCCCAGTATTCATTAAGGCACAGAATCTCTCTCTCTCTCTCTCTCTCTCTCTCTCTCTCTCTCTCTCTCTCTCTCTCTCTCTCTCTCTCTCTCTCTCTCTCTCTCTCTGTGTGTGTGTGTGTGTGTGTGTGTGTGTGTGTGTGTGTGTAAGCTTAAGCAGCCATTATGACAGTTACAACTGAAAAAACGAACAACCAGAAGACTGGAATGACCAGTCAACCAGTTGCTATGACACACACTGACTACCAGGGGGCAAACACTCAGTGCAGAAGCTTTCCCCTGATGGTCAGTGCGCTCCCACAGCCAACCTCCCTTGGCCCTCTCAGCCTCCCCTCCCCACCCCGCTTGCAGGCCTACCTCCTGTGGCCCCTCCCCCTGGCTGGCTGGTCCCTCCCACTTCAAGGCCTCGATTCCGGGCCAGGCCAAGGGACCCCGCCTATGCACAAATTCATGCACCAGGCCTCTTGTTCCAATGCCTGCCCCCAGGGCCTTACCTGTGCCTCCAACTGCCCCTGCCACATCCTGAACCTCAGCCCAGAAGGATTCTGTCTCTACTTGGACTACACACCAGAGGCACCTGTTTCTAAAGCCAGTCCAGGGGAGCCTTAGGTAGCAGTGGGTTTACAAGTTATAAAACCTTTTATTTTATTGTTTCACTTCCTCCTTAAAGAACAAGTAGTCAATTTTCAGTACAAAAGTTAGAATTCTCAGGATTTCACAGATGTGGAAAGGGAACTTCAGAGAAATTAAAAGGAATGCCAGTGCCACAGAATCCATTTATGTCCGAACCTGAACTTCAGCGCAGACAAACTGGCCCCGGCTGTGAGGCAGGGAAGTGGGTAGGAGGTGGGGGTACAGAGAATGGAGATTTTATCTCCACAGGCCTACCTAGCCTAGGCAGGGGTGTACACTAAGAGGCTTTCTTGTCGCAGGGATTAGTGTTCAGTAATGGCGAACCAGAGGCCACTCACTGGTAACAGCAAAAAGCACAGAGGCAGTATGTGGACAATGTTTAATCCTAGTTGTTGTGCTCCTGGTGGACTGCTAATGGAAGCGCACAGGGAGCAGCCAGAGAGCAATGCACTTTGGGATCATGGGCGTATGGGAGAAATTTTGGTTCTTCTCCAACAGCCTCCTTTCTTGGGAAATACTCTGAAACATTTTGTGATAGGAGTTTTGCAGAAAACAGCATGTTCAGTGCCGTCCAAAAGCCCGGAGCCGCCATCATGGCCTCGAAGGCCTTCGTGCTCGGCCTTTACTCACCTCTCCTACCTCATCTCACCTCTGCCCCTTCCTCCAGGCCGCCAGCAGGACCCGGCTGCAGTCCTCCACCCGGCCACGCCCGCTCCATTTCCAGGGCCTCCTCACACTCTCATTTCTGTCTGGAGCAGCCTTACTTTCGTTTCGTTCATCATTGTCCACAAATGAGCTTAGCCATTATCACATTTGGGGACCCTCTCTGCATCCCCATAAGTATGGATTAGTCACCCCTGTGTCTTTTTCTCCTCATACACTCTCTGTGCCTCCTTGTAATGATGTCACTCGCTGATAGGTGGGGTCCTGAATAGCAGAAAAACCATAGCGTTACTGGCACATGCTACCTATTCCAAAAATGTGTATTGTTTTAATGTGGCATTCTTGTTAAAGAGAATTTAATTTCAGGATTGTCTACACTTATAGGAATTGGCATGGTAGTAAATAGGAACAGACATAGAGGGATGGAAGTAAAATAAACAGCAAGTTAAGCTGGGGAAAATTTGAAGTGTCCTCTGTGCTGGATACTGTGTTTGCTCCCTTCCTATTCACCCTAAGCTACCCTGCTCTGAGTTCCAGGAGGCTGAACTTTGGGGACCACATATGCCATGTTCCCATACCTTCTGGCTTCCTAATGGGTTCTGCCAGTGGATGTGCCAGATGGAGATTATGAGGCCGAAGGAGTGATTGATAAATTAAGACATTTCTTGCCTTGGCTTCCTACTTTCTAGGCTGATTCCCATCCATGGAACCACCAAAGTGCTCATCTCCTGGGGCGTGACCCTCTCCTATCACTGCAACTCCCACCTCGCTCAAAAAGCGGCTGCGCCTTTACTATCACTGGTTAGTTTCCCTTTACCTTTCCCCACACGTCTTTGTAAATCGTTTTTCGTTTGCTTGTTTTTGAGGGGAGGGTAACTTTCTTCAAAGACCCTGATCTATACAGTCTTACATTTTGTGGAGTTTCAAAAGCTTTTAGAATATAAATATATCCATGCAGATAAAATATTAATGGAACAGAGAGCCCTTGCCTTATTTGATCTCATAACCAGTGCCTTAAAAAAAAATGGATGACAAAAAAAAAGAAAAAAGCAGCCGAAACCAGTTTGGCTCAGTGGATAGAGCGTCAGCCTGCAGACTGAAAGGTCCCAGGTTCGATTCTGATCAAGGGCATGTATCCTGGTTGCAGACACATCCCCAGTGGGGGTGTGCAGGAGGCGGCTGATGGATGTCTCTCTCTCATCAATGTTTCTAACTCTCTATCCCTTTTCCTTCCTCTCAGTAAAAAAACAATAAAATATATTTTAAAAAATGGATGACATAATGGCTCACAATACATATGTATTAAGTAAAATAAGCAGCCTTGAAAAAATTAAATCTGTGTAACCTAAATTTTGAATATGAACCCAGTGCAGACAAAGAGAATGCATTTTTCTTAAGGCACTTAGGTGTAGGAAAGAAGGAGTAACCAAACAGGTAGATTGCAGAGAAATCCTATAAGCTCTGAGCAGGCAATCTAAATGAATAATCCTTGAGAGAACAGGACCAAAAACGGGGCCCTTTTCTATGTAGATGTGGTGCCAGCTCTTACAGTCACCTTACTGTGCTCACAGGTAATTCCCTTTCCGTGGTCAACCACCAGGGCAGTGCTGCAGTGAGCAATTATTGTGACAGTAAAGGCGCAGCCGCTGTCCTTGAGCGAGGTGGGAGTTGCAGTGGTAGGAGAGGGTCACACCCCAGGAGGTGAGCACTTTGGTGTTTCCATGGATGGGAATCAGCCTAGAAAGTAGGGAGCCAAGGAAAGAAATGTCTTAATTTATCAATCACTCCTTCGTTCTCATAATCTCCATCTGGCGCATCCACTGGCAGAACCCAATAGGAAGCCAGAAGGTATGGGAACATGGCATATGTGGTCCCCAAAGTTCAGCCTCCTGGAACCCAGAGCAGGGTAGCTTAGGGTGAATAGGAAGGGAGCAAACACAATATCCAGCACAAAGGACACTCCAAATTTACCTCAGCTTAACTTGCCGTTTATTTTACTTCCATCCCTCTATGTCTGTTCCTGTTTACTAGCATGCCAATTCCTATAAATGTAGACAATCCTGAAATTAAATTCTCTTTAGCAGAATGCCACATTATTGCTTTAAATCCATAAGGACAGCCCTGGAATCAGGCAGCAGCAGCAGCCAGGCACCGCTTTCCTCACCCTGCAGACATCACTTAGATAGCAAGAGGAGGTTGACTTTGATAAACTTGCCAAGTATAGAGCCCATGAGGGTATTTTTAGAACCAGGAAGGCGACAAGTACAAGATGGAAAACAGAACTGAGGAAGTGAGGAGAGAAAGGAGGAGACATTAAACAAAATGAAACACTGCTGCATTTCCTGAGCAAGTTCTTCTACTTCCCTCTTGTGGCCACATCTTCCTGGGACTAGGATTTTCCCCTCCTCAAAGTAACATTTAATACTATTTGGGTGAAATTATAAAAAGAAAACTTATTCATTGCGAAACATATGGAAAATGCATTTAGGTAGAATGCCACTGGGGATGTGTAAATTCTGCAACTGAGTTTTGAAAATGAATTAATGTTTCCATGGAGGCTGAATCACAGCCAGATCCATCCAGTGGTACAGGGCAGTGAACTCCATCCGCATAGAAACTCATCTAGTTCTCACAACAATCCTGTATAGTAAGTGTTATTACCCCAAATTAGTCATCGAAGAGTGGATATGAAAGGTATTATATATTCGAAGACTACAGTGCTCTTGCCTTCTGCAGAAACTCATTTAATCCTCAAAATATCCATGTGGGATTAGATCAGAATACCAGCTTCTACTGAACTTCTCAAGGTAAGGTAGCGTATACATGACAGAGATGGAACTTGAACCTGATCTTAGAACTCTAAAGCCTCTGTTATTTCTATTATTCCATGTTGTCTCATAATTTTCTTTCTAAATTCTCCTTCTTAACAGTCTGAGAGGTATTTCTTTGTTTTGATTATTTAAAAAAAAAAAATGTTAGCCTGGCCAGTGTGGCTAAGTAGTTGAGCATTTACCTATGAACCAGGAGGTCACAGTTCCAATCCCGGTCAGGGCACATGCCCCAGTTTGGGCTTAATCCCCAGTAGGAGGCATGCTGGAGGAACTGATTAATGATTCTCTCATCATTGATGTTTTTATATCTCTCCCTCTCCCTTCCTCTCTTGGAAATCAATACAAAAACAAATTTTAATGTTGATATTATTGCAGGAGTCGTCCTTTATCCCATTTTGCCCACCTCCAGCCTCCTTTACCTCCCCTTTCCTTAAGCTTTATTAAATTATTGTCCATGCCCATGGGGTATATATATACTAGTATGTTCTTTAATGCCTTCATCTTCTTTATCCAGTCACCTGCAATCTCCTCCCTTTAGACACGGACCAATCTCTTCCATTTATTCATGCTTCTGGTTCCATTTTGCTTGTCAGTTTATTTTATTCTTTAGAAACCACATATTAGTAAAATCAAATGTTATTTGTCTTTCTCTGATTGGCTTATTTCACTTAGCATAATATCAGGTCCATCCATACCACTGCAAATGGTAAGACTTCCTTCTTTTTTTTTACAGTTGCATAGTATTCCATTGTGTAAATGAACCATAGTTTTTTTATCCACTTATCTGCTGATGGGCATTTAGGCTGATTCCAAATCCTGGCTATTGTAAATAATGCTGCTATTAACATAGGAGTGCACATATTCTTTTTTATTGATGTTTTGGATTCTTAAGATATATTCCCAGAAGTAGGATTGCTGGGTCAAATGGCAGTTCCATTCTTAATTTTTTGAGGAGACTTCATACAGTTTTTCACAGTGGCTTCATCAGTCTGCATTCCCACCAATAGTGCAAGAGGGTTCCCTCTTCTCCACCTCCTCATCAGCACTTGTTGTTTATTGATTTATTGATAGCAGTCATTCTGGCATGTGTGAGGTGATATCTCATTGTAGTTTTTATTTTCATCTTGTTGGCCTTGAGCATTTTTTCATATGTCTATTAGTCATCCGATATCCTCTTTGGAGAAGTGTCTATTCATGACTTTGCCCATTTTTAATTGGATTATTTGTCTTCCTTACTTCTTAAAGGTCTGGCACATCTCCAGTAGAGTCACCTGTGGCCTGTAGGAGATTCTCCCACCTTTATGCTGTTCCACATATCTTCTGTCTATCGAATGGGATAGAGACGCTTTTCTTGGCTTTATGCATTAATTATATACTCATATAAATAATTAGTGGGATAATCAGAATTAGAATATGCACCTTGTTCTTTCCTGCCTCTAAAGTAGGGGACACCCTGTAGAGATAATAGTATGGCATTTACTCTGAAATTATAGTAGGCATATTTAGACTGAAGGGACAATAAACAGTGAGAGCTATCAATTTTCCCGAGTTGAAAGTGGAATAATTGAGAGGTACAAATCTTGTGAATGGATGTATTTGGGGGCCTTTTATTAAATGGAAAATCACATAGAGCTATTCAAAACACTGTGTACTAGAGAGGGAATAAAGGAGTGTATTATCTGCAAGTTTATCTCTTTTATCCACACCAGAGAATCTTAGTTCTTATTTTCTAGGACTGCTGGGTATATTTAATTCTCCCAAATTATCTCCTAATAGTTAAATGATAACTATAAGACATATTACTTAGCATATTAAAAACATCTTATGCAGAGTATTGGAGGAGTTGTTATAAGCTAGGTGGATGGTAGTAGAACCAGAAAACATGAAAGAAGTGTTATCAAATTCCAAATGTTTAATATGCCATTTCTTCAGTGTAATCGATCACTAAGTAATGAGTAAGAGCCCAGTGCTGCTTGAGTTTAATTCCTGGTGTTATAACTCACAAGATTGTGACCCTATCTAAGCCTCTGATTCCTTATTTGGTAGGGATGACCTACTGTGAGGCTCAAATGAGTAATGCCCTTAGGATCTTAATATAAGGAAGTTTCCATTGATGTTTGCTCTGTGTATTAGAGCCTGAAAAGTATCCAATATTTACCTTCAAGAGAGCATCTACTGAGGCTGACAGGTTATACTATGGTAACAATCAAAACCAGGACCTCTCTCGACAGCATTATTTCTTTGGCAATTTTTCTGCTAATGAGATAATTTTTCATGCCCTTCAAACCTTGAAATATGTCTTGTATTTATATGACAAATATGTTTTTTCAAATGCAAGAGTATACATTTTCTCCTTTGGTTTGACAACCAACACTTCAGCTTCATGGTCACTGTGCTGTTTCTGTGGCCAGTCCTTCTATTGTATACTTAAGCTTTGAATTAGGTCCTTCCAGAAAGACCGGTCTGACAGCACCACATTTACCCAATGCATGAGTTTGGAACCGCTAGAATTGGCAAAAATCATTGAGCTGAGACCGGTTTGGCTCAGTGGATAGAGCGTTGGCTTGCGGACTGAAAGGCCCCGGGTTCAATTCCGATTGGGGGCATGTGCCTTGCTTGCGGGCACATCTCCACTGTGGTGTGTGCAGGAGGTGGCTGATCTATATCTCTCTCTCATCGATGTTTCTGACTTTCTCTCTCTCTCCTTTCCTCTCTGTGAAAAATCAATAAAATATGTATATATATTTTAAAAATCATTGAAAGTACACATGGCAAATCTCTGACCTTTGCCTATAAACAACTATAGAAAATATTTACTCGCTAGACTACGTGGCAACCCCCAGGAGAGGGCAAATTATTTGATACTAAGACTTATATCATTGCATAAGTTAAAAATAAACTAATATGTATAGCATCTATCTGATTATAAAAACAAAGCAACTATGGAGAGATACAGAAAATAAAACAATCCTTTTTGCCGATGAGAGTAGAGATAGACTATGAATAATTTAATGCATTTCCTCCCACTGTTTTTTATGAATAGCTCTGGTTTTTCTTTGTTTTATATAGAGGGATAAAAACATATACAGAGCATTTAACCAGTCAATAATTACAATTATATATTTATTTCAGGCAGTGTACATGATTATCTGAAGTTGCAAATAAAAATACAGTAGTTTTACAAAATGGCTATAGTATTGAAGACACTCCTAGCTATAACCACACCACCACTCTGAGAATCAGGCTGTTATATTAGTCTCCTCCTTGGTGTCCCCATAGTATTTTTGTCAAGTATCCTGAATCATAACAAATCTGTCTTCCCCCAACTACACTGTGAGCACTTGGAGGACAGGACCTGTGGGTTGTCTACCTTGAGGAGAGAACTCAGTGTCATAGTTAAGAAGAGAAACCTCTGGAGTAAAATTGCCCAGTTGGTTTGTTAACTCAGCTATTTGACATTTAGAGTTAAGAAGAAAACAGGACACCAAGACTCATCTATCCTATATAATAAAAGCTTAATATGCAAATCAACTGAACAGCAGAGCAACTGGCGGAACAACCTGTCACTACGAAGCACACTTACCATCAGGGGACAGACATTC
Source organism: Lasiurus borealis (assembly GCA_004026805.1). Taxonomy (NCBI): domain Eukaryota; kingdom Metazoa; phylum Chordata; class Mammalia; order Chiroptera; family Vespertilionidae; genus Lasiurus; species Lasiurus borealis. The sequence continues at coordinate 44,844 of PVJN01004619.1, read as the reverse complement.
AATGTAGGAGCTTCCCCCAGCCTGCAGGCCCCAAACCAGCCAAGGTGGTGTGAGCAGGGGCCCCCCAATCGCCCTGCCAGTTACCCCACAGAGGGTGGTGACCAATGGTGGCAACGGGGTGAGGCTGGCAAGCTGGTGGCACTAGGCCAGCCAAGGCGGTTGTGAGCATGGGGCCCAAATCACCCTGCCAGTTGCCCCACAGATCAGCCCTGATCGCCAGCCAGGCCTAGGGACCCTACCCATGCACAAATTTTGTGCATGGAGCCTTTAGTATATATATAAAAGCCAAACAACCGGAAGAACCAGAACAACTGGAACTCGCTATGACACGCACTGAGGCCAGCCAACCGGCCCTATGGGGGCAGGTCCAGCTGGCCAACCTCCCTCATACCCTCTCCCCAGTCAGCCTGGCCCCTGAATGGCCCCCCACCCTGATCAGGGGCAGGGCCACCTGACCCATCTCCCATGGCCCCTCCCCCTGACCAGCCAGCCCCTAAAGGCTCCAATTGGGACAGGCAGGGCAGAACCCACCCATGTACAAATTCATGCATTGGACCTCTAGTTTTGAGAATAAAATAAAATAATCCATGTACGAAGGAGTTATTTCTTAGTAAATGCTTAATAAACAATGCATTATAGATCCTGAACTGAACATTGAATGTACCATGGAGAAAGTACCAAAAAAATGCTGGACCAAATACCTTCCAGTATGAGCAATAGCTATGGAGTTGAGTCTAATAGATCTGTTCTAAGTCTGCCACTGATGAGTCTTGGAGTTTTGTACAAGTCCACCTCACTGCATTTGGCTTTACCTGTCAGATGTGAGCACGTATATCATTGAACTATAATGAGGGTCATAGAAAGACATCGTGCTGAAACATTGTGAGCAAATTTTTCTGAGGATGAATTCCCATAAGTATAAATTAGAGACTGAATTATTTTTTATGTTTTGGGGGTATACTTTGCCTCTGTCCTTTCTAGAAGGTCTAAGTACCAGAATTCATATTTTACTCTCACCAAAAAGAGGATTATTATTTTTAAATGATATGCCAGTTGGTTGTTTCTTTAGTTATTAAGTTTTTTATAGTTGCTTTGTTACTAAAGAGGTTCGGTTTTTACATGTGTATTGACAATTTGTATTTTATACTCCTTTGTGCAATTCTCTTTAGTTCCTTTGCCCATTCTTATAGGACCAGTCAACATTTCCTTCGCAATGTCTCTCATTTTCTTTTCAGAGTGTTAGCATGATGTTAGATTTTCTAACTACTTCTTTGTTGGAGATACTAACGTAAGAATAATTACAAAATAGAACAGAAGACAAACCATAAAGCTCTTAACAACTATTAGCTTTTTTGTAATATTTAAAATAATCTCTAAATTCCTAAGTACAAACCAAATTTAGACTTATAAAACTCATTTCTGTTAGTCCTTACATCCTACAGATAAAGCCTTCTATTTATAAACATTATCGTGTTATGAAAATATAAAACTGCTGGGGCTCCCAGAGAAAATTGCACAAAGAAGAGCTTAAAACTGTAAGAATTTAAAGTTGTCACATTTTTTAAAGAGAGCCTGTTCTTGCAGGTATAAGCTTGAGTGAGTTCTCACTGATTAAAGTTTAGAACCTCTTAAAAAATTTAATGAACCAAAACAGTTGTTCTAATATTAAACACCCTCTTGGTAAATCCTAAAGAGATTTAGTATTGAACCAGAACAACCTTTTTTTTTCTAAACCCAGACAACCATTTACTTTAATACATATTAAAAGGTTTTTGAAACATTTGATAAAATAGGATGTTTTCTTCTTCCTTCAGGTTCCAAAAACCAAAAAATTTTAACCTATAAAAAGAACACTTGACTTTTTTTTTTCTTTCAAAACACTTAGTAATTGAGTTACTACTCCTGGAAGACTTCTTTCTGTTAATGGATTTTTTTTTTGTAGCCTTTAGCTCAAAGCCATTAGTGAGAGTTATATACGCCTTCTTTCTCTGTCATCAGTACACCTGTGTTTATGGTTTATTATCCCATGGAGTCCACTTGGACTTGGAAGAAGTATAGTCTTTGTATTCCCAGAGCCAGCACAGGGCTTGGTCCTGTTTAGATGCTAAGTAATATTTTATTGAACTGACACATACAAGATCCAAAGCATGAATTTACCCTCTTCCTATTGATTATGGGAAGAAAAGAACAATTTCAACATGGTTAGCCAATAATTTCCCAATTGAGATTCCATGAAAGAGTGTAGTTGGAGATTTGTATAGATCTCCACATACTCATAGATACATAATGCACCAATGTGCCTCTGAAGACATACTGCAGCATGGAAGAAGAGACTGTTTCATATTACCTCTCGGCTTTGAAAAAGAGATAAGTTGGTTGCTTGGTTTTTTACAAGTGTACAAGTTGCAAGAAAATAGTGCCTTATGAAAAAGGAACAGAGCTACAAGGTGAGAGTCAATACAGAGGAATGTAGGCCAAGAAGCAAAATGAACTCATGGAATTAATAAAAATGGACAGCACATGGAACTCCAAAATCAGGAACAAAATTTCAATCAGGTTGCAATAAGAGGTAAAATTGACTTGCAGAAAATAAAATCAGTAATAGATAACAAATAAACTTTAGAAACTAAGAACACAAGGTAAAGAAACTTAGCAATAAAATATAAGATCATATGAAAAACATTTTGAGCAGAATTCAACCTATGAATTAAATGTGCTACTCTTGAAATGTGATAAGATTAATAGCAAAAGCAAAACCAAAATATAACTTAAATACTTCTGGGGGGAAATAAATAAATAAAAGACTGTAAACAAGTTATGTGAAAACTAAAACACCCAGATTTAGCCAGGGTTCTATCATTTTTACCTCTGTTTTTTGGAAATGTCCAAAGATACACAAAAATAAAGAGAACACTGTAATAAACCTCCATAGATCTATCCCCCAACTTCAGCTTATGTTAGCTTTTCTTTCACTGAATTCCTTCTGAGGAGAAAATTTCATATTTTGTATCATTTTGCCTGTAAATACCTAGTACCCAACTTTAATAAATAAGAACATATTTTTCATAAGCACCATAATATTTAGTACAACTAACAATGTTCATAGCACACTCAATTTCCCTAATAAATAAGGACATATTTTCCATAAGAACCATAATATTAGTATAACTAACTATGTTGATAGCAAACTCAATTTCCCTTTGACCACATCATAAACATACAGAAAGGTTAGACAACCAACATATGATTGCAGTTAAAATAGCTTACATTTGAAAACAAAACAAAACAAAAGAAACCAAAGAAAACAGAAAACACCCTGTATACACATTCTTAAGGTCCATCTTAGAACATTGGAAGGGGCGATGGAAGTGAGGGTCCCTGAAGCCCAAGCTGCTTTGGCTTCATGCTAAAGTCACTATATAATTTCATGGTATAGCATCCCGTTAAGAGGTGCAGGATTCTACAGGCTATATGATTGCCTAACACACCAAGGAGACTGGACTCTAGGCAGAGAACAGGAAATGTTTGTCTTGTTGCTGCTTTTTCTTCAATATCTAGGACCGTGCTTGATATGTAAATGATACCCAATAAATACAAAATGAATGAACAATGGCAATAGAATCCCACCCTCACCCCACCCCCCTGCCCCGACTCAACAAAGAGTTTCATGCCTCAAATATATCACACCTAAGCAACAGTGCTCTGAGGAACAAAGGGCTTCTCAGCACTCACCAGCAGGAACCAAGTTCCCCACCACCACCCCCCATAAAGGGGGGCGAGTGACTGCTCCAACTCTTATCACAGCATAGTACCCAGAGACCTCAGTGTAACACCAGAAAGGTTGGTTCCAAATAATGAGTCAGATCGGACTTCTGACTGGCAAGGCATGGTGAGGGTTTAAATTCTAATTATGTTGATTATGTGGAAATAAATAGTATTTTCCTCACAAAATTGAGAATGCATACTAAGATTCATAACTACTGTATTTATATTGAGTGCTTAAATTATGTTAGGCATTGTCCCATACATAATTCGATTTAATGTTATAATGACCTTCTGTGTCTGTGGTGCACATGGCTTAGAGGCTCAGGTTTTGGTCTCAGACAGACCTAATTTCAAATTTTGGCTCTTTCATTTATTAATGCATGACCTAAGGGAAGATTCATAATAGCTATAATAATCAGTTTCTAGTCCATAAAATGTTAATATAGGTACCATCTGTATCATTGGCTTATTGCTGTGAAGATGAAATAAGATAGCACAGGGTAAATTTTGATATACATTAGCTAAGGTTATATATGTATATAAGAGAGAGAGAGGAAGGGAGGGAGGGAGGGAGGGAGGGAGGGAGGGAGGGAGAGAGAGAGAGAGAGAGAGAGAGAGAGAGAGAGAGAGAGAGAGAATTGAGAAAATAATGTACCAAGAATATAGAGGCAGTAAATACATGAGTAAAAAATTAAACATAGGGTTTTTCTTTGCCCTCTACCTAGCTCTTTATCCAAAATCATTAAAATAATTCTGTCTTAACATCTAAACACTGCCAGTATTTGAAATTTCTAATTCTCTGAATTTTTTGAGTCCTATTATTTTGCAATTTTTATGAATATAACCACTAAGGTAAGTTTTGTTAAAGAATAAATTTTCAAAGTCATACCTCTTTCTCACTTCCTCCTTTGTCTTCCTAATTTCTCTTTCTAATTGTTTGGAAAGTTGTTTTTTTTGGCATGATTGGTATATACCGACATACTTCATTTTTTCATGATGCAATTATCTCATTGGCTCTGGCTCACCTTACTCTTCTCAAATCAAATTTCAGAAAAGATTAAACTGGAATGATTTCTTCTGAACATTTTATTTCATCACATAAGTAGCTTGGCATTTCTTAATAGATTAGGTACAAGTTTTAATGTATCTTCATTAAATGATGTCTTCAAGTTAACTGCACTCTCAGAAACACCCGACAGTCTCTAGCAGCCCTCATAGTTTATCTGATGAAACAGCTGGCTGAAAGGAGGAAAACTGTTTGTCAAGAAAATCATCAAATCCACTAAAGTATTTAATTGTAAGTAGTAGTTCCTATGAACCAAGTAGAAGTGTTCTTGAGAGTTCTCAAGAATTCAAAGTGCCTTCCAATGTGCATCTCTATCTGAACTATCTTATTGCCCATTGCAAGCCTCTCCCGATGTACAAGAGTCCACTTGAGATCCAATCAGGCAATTCAGAATCAGAGGCCCCACCCAAATGTAAAATATCAGTACAGTGATACCTCGAGATACGAGTTTAATTCGTTCTGTAACCTTGAGGCAACCTTGAGGCGTGGGAAACTATGAGATGCTCGAGTCCAGGTAAACTGGTGGGTCTTGTGCAGCCGGCTGATCCACGCGATTATTCCTATCTCAAATGTTGCTCGTATTTCAAAGCAAAAATCGCTCACTCTACGGCTCATATCTCAAAAATCTCATATGTTAGGGCACTCCTATCTCGAGGTACCACTGTATTTAGATAAGTGGAGCCCATTATCCTAGAAATATTTTTCCATATAAATTATTAAGTTCTATTCTAAGCCACAGGGTGTTTTCATTATAATCATTCTGTGTCCCTTCCCTCTCTTTTACTTTTCTGCATGCATCTTGGGTCTATTTGATATTTTTCTTGTTTATTTTCTGCTTCTCTCTCCACCAAAAATTAAGCTCCACGAAAAAGCAGGAAATATGTTTGTTTTGTTGTTACTTTTTGCTCCACCCCTAAGACAGTGCTTGATATTTAGACTGAATAAATATTAAATGAGTGAACAAGTAGGCATAGGTCCTTTGACTTTTCCTATGTCCTTGTGACTGAGGTTAGCTGTTCCTATAAATCGTTAATAGTCAGACATCATGACTCCGTTGGTAACAGTAACTAGTCAAAATAAGTTATTTTGTTAACAAATAAACCCGTAGTTAAAAGACCAACTGAGACATGTTAAAATTTTTAAAAGTTTATCGGGACATTTATTAACTTGAATCAGGCAGTACCAAACCAGAGTGTTTTGAGGTTCTGTTTTAATGAATGCATTTAAGTCATGAATCCCATGTGTAGCTGAGTTATTTCAGTCTAAATTTCAAACAAATATCTGCCTTATAAAGGGCTAAAAAGTTGGATCTAAAACATTTTTTAACATCACATTCAAATATTTTTTTTCTGTTAATATGATACAGTCACATACAGAAAAGAACAGAGGCAGCTTGAGGTTATCACTTTCAAGCAAAATGTGAAATGTTACATCTCAGGAAATATCAGGGGAAGAGGGTGTGCACTTTGAAGATAATAGTTACTTGACCTTCTTACTTTCCTTGGTTGTATTCTGTGACTTTCCTGGACCTTCTGACTTTCCATGGTTCTGTTCTGTGACTCTCCTGCACGCTGGAGTATGCCTGAGTAAACAGCATGGATTTTATTGGGTGGAGGAGAAAGCCCCAGTCGTAAGAAATTATTATATCATACGACAAGCGTAGTCAAGCATGATGTTTTTTGGATGACTAGCAATTGAAATTATTAATCATTTAATTGAAGAGCTCACTTAAGAGAAACTTGTGAACAGAGTTCACACTAATATTGTCCTGAAGGTTTCAATTCATTTTCTATAATAGAAAAAAGCAAACTGCTATTTATCATCATCATCATCAAACAAACCCTCATTATATTCCAAAATGTCAATAACTGTGAGATAGTTTTTTGGTATGAGATGCTATGATATTTTTAACCTGGCAATTTCAACAAGGATACTTCAAGTGTCTGTGCATGAATGTTTTCCAAGTGTGTGACAGAATGATCTAATTTGTTGGAAATATCTCTATCGTGTTATCAAATATTTTTATAGCTGTCCCTGCAGCAGGGCTTCAGCCCATCCAGACATCCTGACTTAGCTTCCCACAAAAGTCAGACATATTTTGGTTCTGGAAACTTCATATTTGCATAGTACATATATAAAATGGGAGAAAGTAAGTCTCTGCTTTAAAATTATATATAAATTAATATACATTATAGGCCCCTGGCTAGATAGCTCAGTTGTTAGAACATTGTCTGGATACACCAAGATTTCATGGTTTAATCCCCAATTAGATTATATTACATAGCACCTGTATCTGTATATATAAAAGCCTAAGTGACCAGATGACTGGCTGATAGCTATGATGCCCAATGACCACCAGGAGGCAGACGCTCAATGCAGGAGCTTCCCCCTGCTGGTCAGTGTGCTCCCACAGCGGGAGCGCCAAGCCGCTCAACTAACCATTGGGAGCCAGAAGCTGGTTTCATGGCTGGCGAGCACAGCTGAGGTGGCACTACCAGCAGCTTGTGGGGATCGGGCCAAAACAGGCAGTTTGACAACTTCTGAGGTGTCCCAGATTGCGAGAGGGTGCAGGCCAGTCTGAGGCATTCCACCAGTGCATGGGCACTCATCCTCTAGTATATATATATATATACAAAGTGCTAAGCGCCAAATTCTCTTTTTGGCCTAAATTATTACTGAAAGAACCGCATACCTGATTTCCAGTCATATTTCTCTCAAATTTATTAAGTTGGCTGTCAAAATTTGTTTTCAAAAACAGAATATGATTGTTCCACAGTATCTACTCCAAACCTTTCAACAGTCCCCTTCGACTCCAGGATAAAAGTCAAGTTCCCAGCATGTCCTAAGCCTTCATTATGCATCCCTTGCCTTGTGTTCCAGCTGTACCTCTCACTAATCCTTACCTTCGATTCTGTGCTCCAACAATTTCAAACTCCTATCTGTTAAGAAACTTAAGGATGATTCATATAAAATAATTAGCCTTTCCTAATACTGAAAAGCAGAACCAGGACAAAATCCCAGGTCTTCTCAGTGTAAAACTATGATATTTTCAACCTCGTCATTTGCAACAAAGCATCTTCCAATGCCCAGAAATGAGTGATTCTCAATTGGGTGGCATTAACACTAAATATATCAGAAATAAACTCTACAGTGTTTCCAAAACTCTCATGGCTATCCCTGTGGCCAATTTTGAGCCCTCCCAGATATCCTGTTCCAGTCTTGTAAGGAACTGTTATGCCTCTACTTTGAAAAACCCTTATCTACACAGTGTGTGTATATGTATATGACGCCCAGTGCACGAAATTTATACACTAGGGGGGAAGGGGAAGTCCCTCAACCAGACTGCACCCTCTCCAATCTGGGATCCTCTCACAATTGGGGATCACTGGCTCTTAACTGCTCACCTCACTTCTACCTGCCTGATTGCCCCTAACCCCTCAGCCTGACAGCCTGATTGCCCCTATTGCCATCCCCTGCCAACCTAATCACCCCTAATCACCTTCCTCTGCTGGCCTGATCACCCTAACTGCCCTCCCCTACCTGCCTCAGCCCCTACCACCATGGCTTTGTCTAGAAGGAGGACCAGACAATTGGAAGATATCTGGTCAAGCTGGTCTAATTAGCATATTAACCTTTTATTAGTATAGATTATTAGTATAGATGGAAGAAAAAAAATGTAAGTAAAAACAAATAGTCTCTTGAGGGTCCTTATTGATGAATGCATTTAAGTAAAAAAATAATCCCATGTGTAGTTAATTATTTCAATATAAAAATCAGACAAGTTCCCACCTGGCTGTCACAAGAAAAACTTTGGTCTAAAATGTTGTTTACATGAGGGACTGATATCAATTTAGGAAAATTTCAGAAAACAGAAATCTTGTCCTGGAGAATCTCACCCTGAGAAAAGAACAAAATTCAAATAATGTTGGAGTTCCAGGAGAAGATAATTTGCCATGTTCACTGACCTCAAGATCCAACCTTAGAAGAGAAGGCAACATAGGATTTGGGGTTTCTTTTATGTTACTTATCCTAACCTGCGAGGGCATGAATAGAACCAGAAACTCTGTCCATAAATAAAAGATATATTTGAAGTGAGAAACGTCCCTCACCAGCTGTGTTTCAGGGACATAAGTGTAGTGAACGTGATGTAGGATAATAAGGCTCTCCTGCGGTTGACAAGAACCCCCAAGTCATCTTACAGAGAAAGTTTAAAAATTCAAGGGCAAAAAGAAAGTCTGCAAAACATTAAGTGCTGTTTTGATATGTTCCCACTAAAAATAAGTAAGAGAGTTTTTAACTGTCACTTAAAAGGAATCATTATATTTAATTGGGAATATGTTTGTGAAACACCTAATCTGTGGTCTGCCAGTTAAATAAATATAGAAATAATGAGAAAAGACCTTTAATACTCTCCACTTCAGGTCCTTTTATAATCAGCTCCGTGTGGTAATCATTCTGACATAAAAATATGTTGAAGTTCTTGAGAAACATGTAGCCTGTGAAAAACAATTGTGAAATGACAATCTTCTAACCTAATTACAAGATTGTGTCTCTTTTGGAATCTATTACTGTCATCAAATATTTATCTTTTTGTTTCTCAGGGTGTGCTTTTTGCTTTTTCTCAACCTACTGATACAGTTATTTGATAATTTATAACAAAAAGTGTTTAAAATCATAAATTGGTAAAAAATAGAAAACTCAATGGATTAGAACTACAATATACATTAAATCAGCATATAAGAATTAGGAACTATAGAAATATAGATCAAATGAATAGCCATGGTTCTTATTCTGTAAAATAAAACATCACCAAGCTGTCAGGAAATAAAACAATTCCAGTTAAAGAAAGTATAAAAACTTTGAGTCATGTGATTACGTAGAAGGGATTGGAAATTGATGATATTTAGGGAAGGTTGTAAAGAAATGTTTACTTTAGCCGAAACCGGTTTGGCTCAGTGGATAGAGCGTCGGCCCGTGGACTGGAAGGTCCCGGGTTTGATTACGGTCAAGGGCATGTAACTTGGTTTCGGGCACATCCCCAGTGCGGGGCATGCAGGAGGCGGCTGATCGATGTCTCTCTCTCATTGATGTTTCTAGCTCTTTATCCCTCTCCCTTCCTCTCTGTAAAAACTCAATAAAATATATTTAATAAAAAAAAGAAATGTTTACTTTAAAATTTAATGTTTTAATATTAGAACTATCTTAACATTTTTAGACCTCCGAAGTTTTTTGCTCAAAACACACATGACAGCACTATATTCCCTGGTGGAAATGTGGTGGGGTTGTTGTCTTTTTCTTTACTTTTTCTTCTTAATGGAACACGATGTGTCATTTTCTCTCTCCCAGCACACCCCAGAGCAGAAATAAAGATGAAAAGCTCATGGGCTTACTTACAGGCTGTTTTCACTCCCTCACAGAAGGTGTATGAGGCTAAGCATCACAGAGAGCAGAGTGGATGACCAGGTCCACCACTTGACTCTCTGCTCAGTGGTAATATTTTTTACAACTGTATCTCAAGGCCTCCCATGAATGTGTCTGTATTGCAGCCACTGACCATTTTTGGCTAACACCCACAAATCTAGCATACCTCTCTCTAAGCCAAATTCAAGCTTTTTCTTCCTTCCTCTGTGTGGTCATAGATGTAAGCTGATGAAAGGACAAACTGTGTTGGGCACCGGCTAATTGCTCATCTCACTTACTGGTATCATCCGTCCCTACTTAGTCTTGAACACAGGTTCCATCTTCATCTCACAATGGGCCCACCTGACTTTATTGACCTGGTAGGCCTAACAGAATTCAACTCATAATGTAGAGCTCTGGATACACAGTCACCCCATCTCTATAGGACCTGTAACACTGGGAAGATTCAGAGAGCCAGGAGTCCTACTGTCAACCTATCTTTGGCAGGACTCCATTTATTACCTGGTCCCTGGAGGTATACTGTGATAAGATCCATGATAATACTTGTGATTCCAGGTGTCAATATCAACCCAGAGCCTGCATCCAATAATCTTCAAAATGTCTGGATATTACTCTACTAAATGCCCGATGCACAAAGATTCGTGCAGAATGGGCCTTCCTTACCCTGGTTGCCGGCACAACCTTTGCTCTGGCCTGAAGCTGCCTTTCTGCCTTCCCATGCTGCCCAGAGGCCTGGAGCGGCTGGGCTGATGCAAAATGCTTGCATCCTGCTTCTAGCTGCTGGGCACCTGTGTATGCAAATTAACCCACCATATTTGTTGGGTTGATTTGCATACTCACTCCTGTTTGGCTGGTGGGTGTCACGAAGGTATGGTCAATTTGCATCTTTCTCTTTTATTAGTGTAGATTCCTGAGCCACAGTCCCTTGAATAAATATTACAGGAATCATTGAGGAATACATAACAGTCTATCCCTGCATGGTGTGGCACAGTAATTCCTCCTGGGAATATGACTATCTCTTCTGTCAAAGGTTCTAGGTCAAAAACCTAACTCAGATTGAGAATATTGGCAAAAGATTATGACTTCCACTTAAAGTGGCCCACCCGCAATCTCTTGAATGTGCAAATGTACCTTCTTTTATTTGTAAATACTAAACCATGCTCTTGATGGCTGCTAATCTATAGTGCCACTAGAGATACTATTCTATTCATCATCTCTAAGCATCTCGGTTGCTACTCTGAACTTGTTGCTTATTACGGTAATTGTGCCTCCTTGTAGCTTTGGGACTTCATTCTTCTCATTGTTATTAATATACCATGCTTGTGACCATCAACCAGGGATGATGGTGCCCATTACTCCAGTGATCCCTAAAGACCTTGCTGAATGGTGTGCTTCTTGAAGTTTCCCATTAAACCTCTGCTGAATATTCTGGCCTCACACAATATATCTGTCCAGTATGTCCACATGCCTGAGCCTTTTAAGACTGTTGGCCACTCATGCCTCCAACTGGCTTCCTGAGAGAATAATTTTCTTGATATAAACAACAATCATAGGGTATTTTTTATTATAAAATAAGGAATTTCTTTGTGCCATAACTTAACTGTCTTATTGCTGTGCTGTTATAAATAATGCAAAACATGGATTATGTAAATTGGAAGTGAATTGCATTATGATTTTTTTTATTTTTACAATGTCTCATTTTGTTATTTATTATACCCTTTTGTTTTATATTTTATTAGTATTTGTATCTTATAAGTAAGTCTGGTGGTCCATTTAGACAATTTTTGAAAACAGGATGTGAAATGAAAGAGGAAAATTCTAGAATTAGGCCTATGAGCCATAACTATATGGTTAGTGAGGAAGAATTACAATCTTTTTCAGTTATTTTACAGCACTAGTATGTAAAAGGAGACCCCCCAAAAAGCTCGTTAATAATAAGGGGAGCTATTTACATGGGCTACTAATTCAAGTAGTCTTGTTTCATTGCGTATTTTCTTTGGCAGGCAAATTAAAATGCTGCAATGCCTCCAGAAATTTCAGAAAGACATTTAACTACAAACCACATTCATTTGACAAGGAAAAGTGCTCATTATCTTAAACATCTATTGGAATTTCAAAACAAAGTAAAATTGTTGTCAAGAAAAGATCACATTCAGTAAAAAGTCTCAAAATCAAGTTACTAGGCAACAAAACGTATCACCTAGAACAGTGGTCGGCAAACTCATTAGTCAACAGAGTGAAATATCAACAGTACAATGATGTAAATTTTTTTTAATATATATTTTATTGATTTTTTTACAGAGAAGAAGGGAGAGGGATAGAGAGTTAGAAACACTGATGAGAGAGACATCGATCAGCCACCTCTTGCATGCCCCCTACTGGGGATGTGCCCGAAACCAGGATACATGCCCTTGACCGGAATCAAACCTGGGACCCTTCGTTCCACAGGCTGACTCTCTGTCCACTGAGCCAAACCAGTTTTGGCTTAAATTTATTTTGAGAGCCAAATTTTTTAAACTTAAACTTCTTCTAATGACACTTCTTCAAAATAGACTCATCCAGGCCATAGTATTTTGTGGAAGAGCCACACTCAAGAGGCCAAATAGCCACATGTGGCTTGCAAGCTGCAATTTGCCAACCATGGACCTAGAAGAAGAAAAGTTACACAGTTGGTGAGAAACAAAACAAAAACAATAAAACAACAAAAGAGCCAGAAAGGAAACAACGGTGGAATAGACAGATGTCCCAGAGCAGATAGAAAGAACAGCTGAAGGTCGCATGGGGAGTGTTAGTTGGTGAGTTGAGGGACAGCTATACTCCAGGAGATGGGTGGGGCTCCCCTGACCAGGCAGCCCCCACTGCTGCTGGGTTCCCTCCCGGAGCAATCAGCTTAGATGCTGGGACTGTGCCATCTTGAAGGGGAAAGTGGGTGTTATCAAAATCCTGAAAATCTACAACTACAGCACCCGCCCAACAGCTGCAAACCCCAAAACACCAATCCTCAATTGGCGCAACACGTGGATTCAGAGGAGCTCTACACTCAAACACAGAAAGGACATATTTCGCCCGGGATAAGGTGAGCTCTCTGGTCCCAGCAGGAGAAAGAAACGCACACACTATGGGAGCTGGAGGACCAGGGAAGTCTGCTCCTAGAAAAATCCATGGCTGTTGGGGCTGGCATGATCTGTGAATGTGGAAGGGGGTCTTCAGAGCTGCAAACAGAAAGACTCTAAAAAGCAACCCATTTTGATCTGACACAAAAGGACAACCTCCAAAATTTTAAAAGTGTGCCAGTTGCTTAGACCAAAGTGGGGAAAAAAAACTGCACAGACTTTCGCGCAGCCCTGGAGTTCTCATACTTAGGCTGGCTCATTTTGTTTGTTTGTTTATTTGTTTGATTTGTTTTTATTTTTTCTCTTTTCTCTTTAAATCCTTGCTTCTGATTACTAAGCCCAATACATAGGATCAACAATTGGGAACACCCTAAGAAACTGCAGGGGAAAGTTGTTTTTCTGGAAGCTGGTAATCTGAGCAGGGAATAGCCATCAGAGAACCAGCTCTGGGAAAACCCACTCCCACAAACCATTATTGAGTGCCACAGGGAAAGCAGGATCTAAGCACTGGCTAGAGAGGACCTGTAGACCCAGAGGTCAATCCAGAAACACTGCCACCCAGGGGTTGGATCACAAATTGACTCTTGTGTAAACACAAAAGAATAGAAGAAATTAAGATACACTGCCTGCTAAAAAATCAAGCAGGGAACACAGGGAATTGCAATATTGTCCTGACTAGGAAATAGGCATGCCAAACGAACAGTAGAGGAAGTGATTGACCATCACTACTGCACATTTTTGTTTTTATTTTTTCATCTTTTACTTAAGAAACTAATTTTTTTTCTTTTTTCCTCACTTGATTTTACCTTTATTGCATTTTTATTTTCAATCAGTTTTATTACTACTACTATTTTACCTTTTTTTTTTAAAAAAAAAAAGTATCATTTTATTTTCTCTTTATTTTACTTTGGGATTAGTATTCTGCATTCTATTTTCATCTTCCCTTTAGCATCATTTTATTCGATCTCAACTTTACCTTTATGCCATCACTCTCTTCCTAACTTTTCCCCTTTTCCTGCTTTAGATTTTCCCTATTCTGTTAAAATCTCACTCTACTTATATATCAAATTTCCAATCCCCTGCTCCAAGTCCATACACATCTCTCTCTTCTCTGTCTTCAATATCAAAAAAATTGTTTTTCTCTCTGTCTTTCTGTTGTTGTTTGCTTGAATGTTGATTATATAGATTTTTTACGCTTGTTTGTAAGATTGATTTGCTTATTCTTTTTTGTTTGTTTTGTTTTTTGCTTCTGTTTTCCCTTGCCTCGCTTGATATTAGTTGTTGTTTGTAGTTTCTATTCATATCCAGGTGCTTGTTGCTGGCATTTGTTGAGATTAGTGGCTGTTCTATTGGAATTTTCTCCCCATATATATAGTTTGTTCCCCTCTTCTTTCTTATCCTTTTTCTTTTCTCTCTTACTTTTTTTCTTTTCCCAATTTCATTTTGGCACTCCTTTCTTTTTTTTCTCTCTTCTCCATTCTCTCCTATCTGCTAATTCACCTTTCTCTGCTGAACACCTTTATTTTTGGTTATTAATATTGTGAATACATTTCTATCCAGTGCCTTGTGGGTTACATCTGGTTGTGTTTTATTTTGTGCCTTTAAATCAGTGCAGGAGAGAGAGAACTATATAACCAGACAATAGGAAAAGAGAGACCATGGGGAAACAAAGAAAAAGCCCTCATATGAAAGAAAAGCAGGCATGACCAGAAAAGGAAGTAAACGAAATGGAGACAAACAACCTGTTAGTGAAAGAATTCAGAGAAATGATCATAAGGTTGCTAAAAAAAAAAAAGGAAGACAAATTTGACATGGAGCACCCATCCGATTGTCAGCTGATTTCTCAACAGAAACTATGCAGGCCAGATGGGAGTGGCAAGAAATATTCATCATGATGAATAGCAAGAACCTACAACCAAGAATACTCTACCCAGCAAAGCTATCATTCAGAATTGAAGGGCAGATAAAGAGCTTCACAGATAAGAAAAAGCTAAAGGAGTTCATCAACACCAAACCAGTATTATATGAAATGCTGAAAGGTACTCTTTTAGAAGAGGAAGAAGTAAAAGGTAAAGATAAAAATCATGAACAACAAATACATGTATATCTATCAACAAGTGAATCTAAAAATCAAGTAAATTAAAAATCTGATGAACAGAATAAACTGGTGAATATAATAGAATTGGGAAAGGGGTGAGGTGGGTATAGGGAGAGACTGGACAATAATCATACATCTATGGATGAGGACACTGTAAGGTAGAGGGAGGGGTGGGAGCAGGTGGAGGAGAGCTATTGGGGGAAAAAAGAGAAACAAATGTAATAATCTGAAAAATAAAGATTTATTAAATTTAAATAATAATAATAATAATAATAAAGGGAACTTATACAACTTAATAAAAGGAAGATAAATGATCAATAAAAAAATGGGCAACAGACCTAAATAGAATCTTTTCAAAAGAAGACAGAAGGAAGGCCAAGAGACACATGAAAACATGCTCAAAGTCATTAATTATCTGAAAGATGCAAATCAAAATGACAGTGAGGTACTATCTCATACCTGTCAGAATGGCAACCATCAAATCACCAAATGACAAGTCCTGGTGAGGATGCGGAGAAAAAGGAACCCTTGTACATTGCTGATGGGAATGCAGACAGGTGCAGCCACTGTGGAGAACAGTATGGAGTTTCCTCAAAAAACTAAAAATGGAACTTCCATTTGACCCAGTAATCCCAGTACTAGGAATATATCCCAAGAAACTATAAACACCAATCAGAAAGGATATATTGTTCAAAGCAGCACAATTCACCATAGCTAAGATTTGGAAAGAGCCTAAATGCCCATCAGTAGATGAGTTGATTGGAAAACTATGGTGCATCTATACAGTAGAATACTATGCTGCTATGAAAAAGAAGGAATTCTTACCATTTGCAGCAGCATGGATGGACATTATGGTAAGTGAAATAAGCCAGGCAATGAAAGAAAAATACCATGGGATCTCACTCATTTATGGAGAATAAAGAACATTATAAACTGATGAATAAAAAGATAGATACCGAGGCAGTAAAGCAAACGTCAATGGGAGGAAAAAGGAGATATATGTACTAAATATGTAATATTTTAAATAATACAAAAATATTTTTTTAAAAATAAGGGGTTAGCCTACAGAATTCCTATGTCCCCTTACAAAGGTGACTTTCTGAGTTTACTACTGTGACCACTGCTACTACTTGTGTATTTGTAGAGAATTTAACAATTTACATAAATCATTTTATTTTTTCATTAAATGGCCACGGAGTCAAGAATTTAAAAAAAAACATGCCAGTGAGTAAAATAACATTCAGTAGGAGAAATTGAAAAGGTTCCATTCTTGAAAAAATATGTCAATACTGTGATGACATGTCCCAAGATATGGAGTAGATTTTATATAACGACCTGGAAAACAATAGTTTTTCTATCCAGATTGATGAATAAATGGATCTCACCAATAAATGTCATGCTATAGTATTTGTAAGATTTGTAAATGATGAAGAATTTCAAGAAACATTTTACTGCTGCAATAAGTTGCATAAAGCAGAGGTCAAGATAGGTTTAATGTTTTGTTTTCATTCTTATAAAAAAATAATGTATTCATATCTTAGAGAAATTACACTAGCTGCTACCTAGTGATGCCCATCAATGGTTGGCTCCTTGAGAAGATTTTTCTTTCTAACACTAATGCACTAATTTTTTTTTCAGAGCAGTGAAGATTAAATAAATGATATTCTGGTTGATGCTACTGAAGAGATTAGCTTTTTAAGCAATGGCCATATTACTTGAAAATGTTTTAAGAACTATAAAAACCTTGGAAAAGAGCATATAAATTTTCCTCTAAATGCAGAAAGCTGGTGACTTACCAAAAAAGACTTCTCAATATGATGTTTCAACTAAAATATTTATTATAGGAGTGCTTGTACTTTCAAAAAATAGTGGATGGATTTTGCTAAGTGCTTGGAAGAAGAAGCCTACAGAAACTAGTGTACTTCAGAGAAACTTTTTCACTTGAACTAGTTGAACACAACTGAAATATTCTTGGACTTAAAAGGAAACTGCATTTGAGCAGAAAACATTGTATTGCAAAAGAAAATCTAAAGTTTCCACTGCTGCTTGGGTTTGAGAGTATAGGAATTGATTCAAGTTCTATTGAAACAACCTAAGAGAACATCAAAAAAAAAATGAACAGTATTTTTTCCTCCCCTTTACACACATGTATGACTGGGTATGACTCTTGTTCTGAACCTTCTGCTCAGTCTGAGAAGTTGACTTTGAGAGAAGAAAAGAACTTGGTGAGCTACAGACTGATCCAATATTTAAGATGCTTATTCATTTGCCTGGCCAGTGTGGCTCAGAGGTTGAACTTCAACCTATGACCCAAGAGGTTACAGTTAGATTCCCGGTCAGGGTACATATCTGGGTTGTGGGCTTGATTCCCAGTAGCGGGTATGCTGGAGGTAGCTGATTGGTGATCCTCTCTCATTATTGATGTTTCTCTCTCTCCCTCTCCCTTCCTCTCTGAAATCAATCAAAAATATGTATTAAGATACCTCCTTGCCTTAGACAAGTTCTAGTTTATCTGTGAATAAAGTACCCTACCATTCATTGTAAAGCAATGGACATTGTGGTGAAGTTTTCAATTTTAACATGTGTGAGCCAGCTTTTTCATTTAGCAGTTACCAAGGACAGAAACTACCTTATTTCTGTTAAAAATGAAATTTTTATGTACTTATATCAAACTTCAACCAAAACTAAGAATTTATGCAGTAAAAATGAAACACTGATTTAAAAGGTAAGTCATTCTTCTACTTTCAAAAATTATACTTATATGTATGTATATAATCCTATAACAATGGTCGGCAAACTCATTAGTCAACAGAGCCAAATATCAACAATACAACGATTGAAATTTCTTTTGAGAGCCGAAAACCGACTTCTGCGCGTGGGCCACGAAGTTTCAATCGCCCTGTACGTGCACACCCGCACATGGTATTTTGTGGAAGAGCCACATTCAGGGGCCAAAGAGCCGCATATGGCTCAGGAGATGCAGTTTGCTGACCAATGTCCTATAAAATAGAGCAAGAAGCTAGCACAGGTATAATAAATAGGGCTAGAATTAAAATTGACATGACCATATGTCACTCAGTTTTAAAAAAATAAAGCTGTACATAAAATTGTGTCTTAGGGTATCTATCATCATAATATCTTGTTTTATCGTTTTAGTAATTTTACTATGTAATCTTTATTTAAATTAAATTTATCAAGTTGACCTTTAGAAAAGAAGCAGTTATTTAACACAAGCAGACTGCAGCCCACAGTTTTCATAAAGTTTTATTGGAACACAGCCATGTCCATTCCTTTATGTATTTTCCTTGCTGCTTTTGCTTTACCTCAGCAGAATTGAATAGTTAAACAGAAGCCATATGCCTTGAAAAGCATTAAATATTGACTATGTGACCTTATACAGTAAGAGGTTATTAGTCATTATTTAACAGAAGTTTAAATGATTTACCTTATGAGTTTTTAAATAATTGAAAAGAAAAAGGTAATCTAGGCTTAACAACCTGATTAGGTATTTGTTTTTCCCTGAGAAGTTTGGCTGTAAAGTAATCTTTGGTTTAAATAGAGAAAAACCTAATGAACAGCTTGTTTAATATATAAAGACTTTTAGGTCTACTTGGATAACATTTTTAAAAATCAAGTAAGAAATTTAAGAAAAGGAAGAACTAAGCTGTTCGTTATAATACTACTTGCTTAGAGGTTTTTTTCTCTGTGGGAAAGTGAAACTACCCTCCTCCCCCCCAAAAATAATAATAAAGATAGGCTAATAATTTGGGGCCAAATTAAGAGATCCATAGAAAAATACCATTCTTTACTCAAAAAAGCATTGGCAATTATTGTAGGATTATTATGTCTACTTACTGATAATCTTAAGGTACTCTGGACTATTACTATAATAACTTTTATGCAGGAGTTCTCTGAAACCCCACAATTATTTCAGTAGTTCATCTAGAGCAGTGGTTCTCAACCTTCCTAAGGCCGCGACCCTTGCATTTAGTTCCTCATGTGGTGGTGACTCCCAACCATGAAATTTTGCTACTGTTATGCATCATGATGTAAATATTTGCATTTTCCGATGGTCTTAGGCGACCCCTGTGAAAGGGTCGTTTGACCCCCAAAGGGGTCGCGACCCACAGGTTGAGAACCCCTGATCTAGAGTAAAGGGATTGAGAAAGGCTACTCTAAAGGTTACG
The DNA here is from genome assembly GCA_004026805.1 of Lasiurus borealis. Lineage (NCBI taxonomy): Eukaryota > Metazoa > Chordata > Mammalia > Chiroptera > Vespertilionidae > Lasiurus > Lasiurus borealis. Next base: position 25,194 of record PVJN01004619.1, on the reverse strand, counting down.
GAAGTAAAATGGAAGGGAACCAAAGAACAATCTCTCCATTAGTGGGATTTACCCCCTAAGCCCTCCCCCAAATCATCACTGTCTCTCACATGTCCTAGAAATATGTTAACTTCTTTTTTTTACAAGAACAGATTATGGACACAGGAGATAGACACATGTGGAGATGGAACTCACCATCCAACATAATAAATCAGACAGAAACCGTGGAGAATATCCCTAGGAGAAGCACCTTATAAGAGGAATATGTCTCTCCCATTAGCAAGAAAAAGGAGCGCTCCTCTGATCAGGAGAGGGAATGGGAATGATACCTAAGTGAGCAGAGGCCCAATGCTGACTCCAAACTCTTACCTCCCTGAATGCACCGCAGAGACAAGGTTAAGAGAGCTGAGAAGTTGGAGCCAGACAGAATGAGGTGCCCGGGTCCAGAGCTTTCTCCCCTTGCCATAGTTTCTTACTGAGTCCTGGCCCTAGGTGGCTTCATTAGTAACGGGGAGCAGAACAGCATCATATTTTATCTTTATCTTCTTAGGAGAGGAAACCAGAGATTCCACTCAGTAGCTGGGCTAACTAGTCGTTCTGGCTGATTCCAGCCAGTCACTGTTGATTGAATACAAATTACAGCTGCATTTAAACATTCATTTGTGTCGAAAGTATTTACTTAGCAGAGGCAATTAATTCATTTGCTTTACAGACTAACTTCATCTCTAAGCATGTTTGCTTACTCTATTCTGATTGAATTTCTTTAATAAAAAGAGGAACAGAGGAGAGAGAGAGAGAGAGAGAGAGAGAGAGAGAGAGAGAGAGAGAGAGAGGTAAATTGTGGAAACAGATTTTATTGATGCCAAGAAGGGAAGGCATGTAATTTGTAAAGTACCCACAGGACCCTAAAACATGATTAGTAAAACACATTGAAAACATTTTCAAACCTTTTCTTAATTGTAGCAGATGGTTGAGCAATAAATTTATATTTCCAGCTAAAGATTGTTCTGCAGATATATTTGTCTTGAGCCCAGGCTGGCCAAAACAGTGTTTCATTACTCAAAGAAGATTATGTTGGTATTAGTGAAGTGTTAAAATTGCTCCCACTAGCTACCTAGGTGGAAGTATTCTTATTGAAATTAAAACCCTTAGTATAATGAAATTTCAGACCTAAAAAAAAGAAAGAATTCCATATTCTTCTCATTTTACACATAAGAAAACAAAAACATAAAAACCAAACAAACTAGGTTGAATGATATTGCTCAGACACCCAGCTATCCTATTGATGAGCAGGAGCTCAAGCCTGAAACATCTTGTTTTTAGTCAAGTGCTCTTATACTCACCATTTCATGTGTGATGCCACCAGTAATACTGAATTTCAGAGATTAAACACTAGCTTGTCCAAACTCACACAGCTACTCCAAGACCCTCTCACTTCAGATTCTATTATTTCTGCACTAGGTTCCATCTGGTGACTTATAAAAAATCCCCAGGAGAGCATGGGGCAGAGAAAAGAACACTGATTTTGGAATTAAGCAGACCTAGCGTAAATTCTAATCTTAATACGGTCACTTGATAGTTGGGTTCCCCTTAGCAGTATACAAATCTAAGTATCAGAATATCAGTTAGTATTCCACAAAATTAGACATTAGCCGAGACTGGTTCGATTCCGGTCAAGGGCATGTACCTTGGTTGCGGGCACATCCCCAGTAGGGGTGTGCAAGAGGCAGCTGATAGATCTCTCTCTCATTGATGTTTCTAACTCTCTATCCCTCTTCCTTCTTCTCTGTAAAGAAAACAATAAAATATATATTTTTTTAAAAAATTAGACATTGACACCAACATCTTAACGTTGAGATGTGTTTTTAAATGAGAATACAGTTGATTATTGAATAATGCAGGGCTTAGGAGTGCTGACCCTCACGCAGCTAAAAATTGGAATAAAACTTTTGACTCTCTCAAAATGTAGGTCTTCCCTCAGTACCCATGGGAGATAGGTAGATCCAGGACCTGCAGATACCAGATACCTGAATTCACAGATGCACAAAATTCCCTGTTATAAAATGGCCTAGAACCATGCATAAAGTTGGCCCTCCACATCTTCAGACTGAAAACAGTACAAGTATTTATTGGAAAAAAATAATCTGGGTATATGTGGACCCGTGCAGTTCAAGCTCATGTTGTTCAAGGATCAACTAATTGTATGTATAAAATACCCAGCCTCACATAACAAATATTCTATAGATTCTAGTTGGGTTTATATTGCTGTCGGTCAGCATCAAAAATGTTCAGATTATTTAGGATGTATGTTGCCCACATCACATTAATTCTAAATAGGGAGAAGAAATTCTTCTTATCTGTGCAAACCATGTCATCTATGTACTTATGTCTTCAAGTCAGTGATGGGGACTGGAATGGGAGGAGGGAATAGCACAAACAGGAAAGTAACAAGGGTATATCCAAAACATTTGTATTCTTCCCACAAGTGCTAGAAAACATAAAAAAAAAATAAAAGATAAGAGGTTTTGAATTCTACTGCCCTCTATTTCAGCCCCTGTTATTAGTTGTAGCTTATGATCTGACCTGCCCCTAGGGAATCTTTCTAACATCCAGAACCTTCTAACAAAAATGCACACCCCTCCCCCTCTTCTCCTAGTCATGTATCTGGAAGAAATATACCTCTCACCTTCCATTCAAATACGAAGCTCTGTGAAGAGAGAAAGCAGCCATAAGAAGCCATGTGGACTTAGGGGAAGCTGGCTCTTTATGGGTTCTCTGAGGTTGGGTGCCTTTCACCAGCTACTGCTATCCATCAAGATGCCACATGGCAGTTTCGAAATCCTGACCTGGTGAGGTTGACATTATTATTTCCATTTTAGAATAACCAGCCCTCTGACACTTACAGAGGTTCATACAGTGACCGCTTTCTCAGAGCCTGGACGTGGCAGAATCAGTCTTGGTAGGATATGCATTCAAGAGAAGAGGCTCCAGGACGGATCATCAGAGCAAGGGTTACCGAGAAAGTCCCCAGAACTAGAGTCAAATGACCCAGAAACAGAGGCGGCAGCCCTTGCCTGCGATGGGGCTTTAACCTCTATCAGGCTGTTGGAAAAAGGTAATAGACAAGATGAACGCGATGAGCGCTGGCGGTGTTGGCAAGAAGCAAGGGGAAGGCAGAGATTCCCTGTTGCACTGTGGTCCTTGCACAAGCTGCTTCCTATACTTGGAACACTCCCATATCTCCTTAAAGTGACCTGAGCTACAAATAAAAGTATTAATGATACTGAAAAGCTTTATCTTTGTTCCACGGAGGAAAAAACAATTGACGTTCTCCCAGTTAAGGTGCACAGAGATCATTGAAACATATCAGCTGGTGGTACAAACACTTAGTGGCTTTAAACCACACAAATTTATTATCTTACGTTTCTATAGGTTACAAACCAGTAGCACGGTTCTCACTGAGCTCAAATCAACGTGTCTGAAGAGCTGCATTCCTTCCGAAGGCTCTCGGGAGTAATATATTTGCTTAACCGTTCCTCCTTCCTAGGGCCTGCTTGCATCCATTGCTCATTGACCCTTACTCTATGGTTACAGCGCTGTACTCTGATCTCCACTCTCATTAATACAACTCCTCGCCAGACTGACTCTCTTGCTTTCCTGTTACAAGGACACTTGCTATTAATTGAACCCATTTGAATAATTTAGGATAAGCTCCCCATCTCAAAATCCTTAATCACATCTGCAAAGTCCTTTTTATCATGTAAGGCAACATATTTACGGGCACTAGAGATCAGGATGTGCAGATCTTTGAGGGGCCATTATTTTTATCTACTAAACAGGTCTTAATATTTTTTTTATTTGTGGCTTTAAAAAACAGCATGACACTTATTCCTCTATTGTATTTACCTATCATAGCTTCTTTCTGCTAGTTCTATGCTGGAAACTTCAGCAGCATCAATGACTCCTTCTTGTCATTCCTTCCCCCATCTAAACTCTAAAACATCTAAAAAATTTCCCCTCTCTATCCCATTTGCATCCTTAATTCAGGATCTTTTTTTTAAAAAAAAATGTTCTTATTGATTTTAAAGAGAGAGGAAGAGATAGGGATAGAGAGATAGAAACATTGATCAGTACTTCCTATATGCCCCCTACTGGGGATCAAGCCTGCCACCCAGGCATGTGCCCTGACTGGGAATCACACTGTGACTTCCAGGTTCATGGGTCAGTCACTTCTCAGTCACTAAGCCACACCAACTGGGAAATTCAGACTCTTTTTACCTATTTCCTGGATTATTGCAAAGCCATCCAAACATCCTCCCGCCAACAATTTCTCCCTGCTCCAATCCATTCTGCAAAGCTCTTCCACAATTATGATTTAACACACAAAATGTGTCAAACCCTGTTTATAGCCTCCAGTAGCTACTCATCAGCTCAAGGATGACGTCCATACATCTCTATTTTCAATAAAACCCCCTCACAATTTTACTGCAAACTTTTTTTCTCCCATCCCCCTTTTACATACCCTATGTTCCAGCCCCACAGAAATCTCACTATTTCCCAAAAGAGGTCTGTGAGCACTTGAGGATGCTTTGACTTTACTCATTGTGTTACTGGGTACGGTCATCTTCATCAACCCAATAAGAGTTAAGGCAGACTTTTCATGCACACACCAAGGTAACTACCCAAATTCACCTGTCAATCTCACTGAGAATTTTCTCTCCAAATGCCGTAAACTGCCAAATTGGTCATACCCATCTATGTCCACAACAATCCCTAGTTCTCTTTAGCATTACACCTATAACATTGTTTTGTTATTACTTGTTTGTTTATTTCATTATATGCCGTTTCCAAACTATGAGCTCATTGAAGGCAGGGGCTGAGTCTCATTCTTATTTCTAATCCAGTACTTAACAACCCCTGGCTCATAGTAGGTGCTCAACCATATTTGTTTTTGTTCTAAGCAAAACAGGAACTCAGTCTGGTTCTTTGCAGAACAGGAGATTAGTGACAATGGGAGGATCAATTTACTAAGATTGAGATGCATTTTGAACTTGGGATAAATTGAGGTAGTCCAAAAGAAAGAGAAAAATAATTTATTTCTTCTCTCTTTTTTTTTTTTCTGTTTCTATTTGCACTGGTGCCTGATTTGATCCAGCCTAAGAACTACATCTGACCGGATAGAAAGTTACAACAAGAGAAAGAAGCTAAACAGATCATAAGAAGGAACCTTGTAAAACTTTGGGCAAGAAGAGCTAATCCAGAAGTTCCCTAAGCAGAATTTCACAGAGGTAGGTGTAACGCCAGTGTCTACCCTACCACAGCCTGTTGGATAAGAAGGTTCAGAGCGATAACCCACAGGAGAATCTCTGTTCTGACTGAGTAATAAGGGAGATTATAGCATCCAACAAACTCCCACTCTCACAGCCAGTTTCAGTGGTTATAGCAGGAGCAGGGGATCTTCCCTCGAGTGGCTCTAGGAATCAGATCTTAGGCAAACATATCAGAGCAGAAGAACCCGAGAGAATTTATTCAGAGATCATTTAAACCTCCTTTAAGGGGGTTGCAGAAAAAAAAAACCACAATAATACTCTGAAGGTATTAGCAGCTGAGGGTCTGCAGTCATGCAAATTAGAGCTAAGAGACATGGGAAATGGAATGTTAAAAGTTCATCCAACCTCATACTTAGCCAAAGCTAGTAAGGCCTGAGGTCATGCTGGTTAAATAAAAGATTTAATGAATAAGTGAGCAATGCATTCATTAATGCATGATAGGATGGAAGTCAGCGTTTTTTCACTCATACCAAAATGCAAGTTTGATTTTCAGTACAGCTCTACCCTTAGAAAATTGTGAACTTGTGTCATTGAATGTCTGTTTCAGATAAGATTTAATAATTTGGCCCAGCTGGTGTGGCTCAGTGGTTGAGGGTTGACCTATGAACCAGGAGGTCATGGCTTGATTCCCTGTCAGGGCACATGCATAGGTTCTGGGCTCAATCCCAAGTTGGGGATGTGCAGGAGGCATCAATCAATGATTCTCTCTCATCATTGATGTTCTCTCTCTCCTTTTCTCTCTGAAACATAATATGTATTTTTTAAAAAGACAATAATTTTAGAAACTTAAATTCCGTGGCTGGCACTTATTTTGGTTTGATTCCTGAGCCTATCATCCTCACACAATATCAGCTGTAAGCTTTTTATAATACTACTAGGGGCCAAGTGCATAATATTCATGCACAGGTAGGGTCCCTAGTGCCTGCTGGCTGCCGGCTGCCGGCTGGGGCCTCCTTTCCTGCAATTGGTCAGCCAGCCAACTCCCTGGTTGAACTCCTGGTCAAATCCCGGTTGAGGGGACAATTTGCATATTAGGCTTTTATTATAAGTTCACCATTATATAGGATATAGCAGTTTTTCATTCATGGACCAGTAGTACCAAAAACTTTGAATTATTCACTACATAGCATAAAGGAAAGTTAGACATGTAAGATAGTGTTTACTAGGGGATGGTAGACACTGTATCAAATAAAGCATGATAACCTACTTAAACTTGCTACCAATTAAGGAGGGAAACAAAGTAATATATAGAATGTTAAAAAAGAATTGAAACGTTAATATAATGTATCTCTTCTGTCGGGTAACTGTCTATGGGATGCTAAGTTGAAATACTGTCTAACATTTTGCCAGTACAGGGGGCGGAGGGAGGAATAATAGCAGATGGGCCACATTTAAGGCAGGACCAAATCATTTTGTATTCCTTTCAATGTAGTTTTTTCAGTTTCATTACAGATATGACTGTGATAGATAATCTTACATCAGAAAACATGTATCAGCCAAAACCGGTTTGGCTCGGTGGATAGAGCGTTGGCCTGCAGACTGAAAGGTCCCAGGTTCAATTCCAGTCAAGGGCATGTACCTTGGTTGTGGGCACATCGCCTGTGGGGGGCGTGCAGGAGGCAGCTGATCGATGTTTCTCTCTCATTGATGTCTCTTACTCTCTATCTCTCTCCCTTCCTCTCTGTAAAAAAAATCAATAAAATATATTTTTTAGAAAAAAGAAAGAAAACGTATCAGATATGTATTCTGTTTTAAAAATATATTTTATTGATTTTTTACAGAGAGGAAGGGAGAGGGACAGAGAGTTAGAGACATTGATGAAAGAGAGAGACATCGATCAGCTGCCTCCTGCACGCCCCCCACTGGGGATGTGCCCACAATCAAAAAACATGCTCTTGACCTGAATCGAACCTGGGACCTTTCAGTCTGCAGGCTGACGCTCTAACCACTGAGCCAAACCAGTTTTGGCTATGTCAGATATTCTTATTATTATACTAGAGTCCTGTTACACGACATTCATGCATTTAGGTACATGATAGTGACGGGTCATTGCACCATTTGGTCAATTTGCATATTATATAAGATTACACATGTGTTTCTTTTAGGACTACTTTTACAAGTAGGATATTATAATTTAAGTATTTTCTGGGAGGGTTGGATGAAAGTAGGAATGTATGGGGAATGAAAGACATAAAGATGGAGAGGTCTGCCTAGTTTGTGTGGCTCAGCAGCTGAGCATCAACCCATGAACCAGGAGGTCATGGTTTAATTCCCAGTCAGGGCACATGCCTGGCTTGCAGACTTGATCCCCAGTGTGGGGCATGCAGGAGGCAGCCAATCAAAGATTCTCTCTCATCATTGATGTTTCTATCCCTCTTCCTTCCTTTTTCTGAAATCAATTTAAAAAAACATTAAAAAAAAAAAAAAAGATGGAGAGGTTTCTACTAGGAAGCTGCACTGTAATGCCCCTGCCCTGCCTATGGTGTTAACTGATTCTACCAGAAAGATGTTTAGTACATATCATGCGCTAACTCTGTTTCCATTCCATTTGTCATCAGGAGCTAAGTGATGTAACAGCAAAGGAAGCAGATGTTGGGGATGACAAACCAAATTATTGGAAACGCAGCCAATAATTTCTCCTCAGAAGTAAGTTGTTTGACTTTATAATCTCCTGCATTCATTTGTTTCATAAGCTGTCTACGGGTTTTCCTTGTTGAACTGGAATGCCATCTGTTTCCTGGATGCAGAGAACTTTGATTTCCTTTCCACCTGATAAGTCCACCTGTCACAGCTCCACTAGCATCGTCTTGTCATTGTAAAGCACTTCTTCCAGCTGCAGCATTCTCAGTCAGGACCACAGTTGGAAGGCTGATAACAGTCCTCCAGGACATTTGCATATTTTAGAAGGGCCACCAATAATTCTAAAGCTTTGAATTTGCACAGTGTCCAGCATGCCTTTAAATGTGCTTTTTACTCATTTCAGAGAGAAAGGAAGGAAAAGGAGAGGGAGAGCTAGATACATCGCTGAGAGAGGAATATGGATTGCCTGCCTCCTGCACAACCTGTATTGGGGATTGAGCCCGCAACCTGAGCATGTGCTCACCAGAAATCAAATAGGTGACCGCTTGGTGCATGGGATGGTGCTCCAACATTTGGATGATGGACAGGAGAGGTACCAAGGATATATCTATGAGTAAAATAGACATGGGTTCTGCCCTCAAGAATCTTTAATCTAGTAGAGGAGACAGGGATTAAATATGTTATATCATTAGCTATGACAAATTTTACCAAGAAAATAAAAGTAAGTGTGATCAGAGATTACAACAAGGAAGATTTAATTTATACTGGAAGATCAGCAAAGCTTTCTCTGAAGAAGGGATGTTGAAGCTGAAACCTCAAGATGATGAGTTAGGTGGGCAAAAGTAAAGTGAAGAATGGATGAGACTTACCTTTCAGAAGCCTTTAGGTGGAAAAGAGTTAGCCCTTTCCAAGAGTAGATAGGAGAGCAGTGAGCTGGTTTAAAAGCAAACCAAGGGAAGCACTGTCAGGTGTGGCTGACTTCCCATACACCGAAGGTTGTGGGTTCATTTCCTGGTCAGGGCACATAGCTGGGTTATGGGTTCCATCCCCAGTTGGGGGGCATACTAGAAGCAACTGATCGATGTTTCTCTCTCACATTGATGGATTTATGATTAAACTGATTAAGGTGCATTTCTCTATTTGCAGTAGAAACCATTCATATACGCATCTTTTCTATTTTCCCTAGAGGAACATGAAAAATGAAAGGGAATAAATTAAATATATAAATAACAATTATCTAAGGCAAAAGTAGTATAAACATAGGTAAGATACAGTGCCTAGTAATCCCACTTATGCCCTATCTTGTATTTCTCCCTTCCATTGTGCTTTTTTTATTGCTGTTTATATTTCATAAATCCATATCTTAATTGAGCCTTCAGCTAACTTGGAGGGAAATATATTTTATTTGCATTATACATAAATATGTATATTTGGACACTTTGTTCCTTTTCTTTCTTATACATTTATACATTTTCTCTTCTATTAATACCAACGTTTGTGGGTTAAATAGTGTCCTCAAAAGTCCACCTGCACCTGTAATCTCAGACTGCAGCCTTCTTTGGAAATAGGGTATTCCCAGGTTGATCAAGGTGAGGACTCAGGTGAGATCATAGAGTGGTTTTACCATAGGCCCTAACTCCCGTGGGAGTGCCTTTTAAGAGACAGAAAAGGACACAGAGATATACAAAGAGGAAATCTCTGGAGGCAGAGATTGGAGTTAGGTGTCTATAAGCAAAGGAACACCAGAAGCTGGAAGAGGTAAGAAAGAATTCGCTGCTGGGGCTTCAGAGGGTGGCGCCCTGGCACTCTGACTTTAGACTTCCGGTCTTCAGAATGGTAAGAGAATACTTTTTTTTGTTGTTTAGCACACCAAGTCTGTAGTAGTTTGCGGTGACTGCCCTAGAAAAATAATGCAACAACCATTCTGTTTTGTTACAATTTGGTTTTAGCTGAAATTTGGAATATGAGAGACAAAGTGCTTTTAAAATGCTTGGGTTCTCACTGCTTCAATAGAAACGACTAGTGAGAAATGATGATCTAGAGAGTATAACATTTGCCAGAAGCAAGGGTGTTGGCTGAGGTGGCCAGCACACAGGGGGGACTGAGGTGCATGTAAGCCTTTCCTAGCGCCATCCATTCACCATCCTCAACAATGTGTGAAAACAGGAATCCAATGAAAGATGTGAACTCCTGCTCATCAAGTCATATAGGACTCTGACCATTCTAAACTCCCAGAAAAACAGGGGAGTTAAGGATATATGTTACATAAGAACATAGAGAAATATCTATAATAATAAAAGCATAATGTGCTAATTAGACCTGGTGTCCTTCCAGACAACCTTCAGGATGAAGTGGGGGTAGTGAGGGAATCCCGGGTCCTGGGTGCCAGAGGGAAGCTGGTGCTGGCAGCCAGAGGAAGGAAGACCTACTCTTGCACGAATTTTGTGCATCGGGCCTCTTGTAATCTGATCACGTTGATTTAGAAGCACAGTAAATACTTTACCCTCTAAATGAGGGTGCATCTTATTAGATACCTTGTATCTTATTGCCTGGTTCCCACACATAAGACTACATATCAGACCTCTAGTAAAATTTGAATAAGTAGTATAAGTGGTGTAAACCACGCTTTATGACCATAATTAAATTTTTAAAATAGTAACAGTCCTAAAAACCCAATCCCTTTAAAATAAAAAGTAAGTGAATAATGAGAATCAAAAAGAAGCATAGAAAAGAGTACGTTCTTATTCAGAGGAATAATAATTAGAATACTGTCAAGCAAAATATATAGTATTCCTAAAGCCCTGTTTTTTAGAGATTAAAAAAAAAGAAAGAATGAAAATAAAATGAACATCTAACTAGAAGTTAAAAGACAAAAGAATCAATGCTAAGAAAAGCGGGATGCGGTTCTTTAAAAGGCAACCGTGCCCATTAAAAATCTGAAAGACACATCAGCCAGAGATCCAACGTTCCTGTTAGGACAAACTTAAGAGACACTGCCAGCTTGTCTACTCAGCGATGACAACACAAGATAAAATGCAAACACCTAAATTTAGAAACGAGAACAGCGTAAAACCACGGGTCTCGGGTGCAGCCTCTGTGCTGGGAGAGCTGGAGCATCAGGGCCGGGGATCAGAATGGCCACGATGCCAAGGAGACGACCCGTTTGCCAGAGTTCAAGCCTCAGAGCATTTGAGTGTCCATTCCCTGCCGGCCTCTCCCTCTCGTAATTAGAGCATGGCCTCCTTCTCCCTGTCCTCTCTCTCTCGAAGCCATCGCCTCAGAAGTTGGCGTGTGAGCAGGCAGTGAAGTGCAGATGAGATTTAGTGGGGAACCATTTGTCATTGGCCTCTTTCCTCCTACGGTTTGTTCAGAACCATTTAGGCCTCATTAAGAGAAACTCAATTGTTTCACTTGCTTATATTCAGGATAGCTAAAATATAACAGAAAAATTATTATTTTTTCATTAATGATGCTGTGAGATGTGAACCGATGCGTTTATTCACACACTTCCTTTATCCCTGACTCTTCACAATTCATTTTTTGGCGTGACAGCCAACAACAGGATTTTTTAATTAAATACCGAATATTTTACCTAGGATGTTAGGAGACTCTGGTTCCTACTTAAATCTTTTCTGTTACTTAGCATGTAGTGACCTTGTTTCAATTTAGCACAAAAGTCCTGTCCTACTTCCGTGGGCTGTGGTTCCAAGGACAATAACGAGCTCAGAGCCCCTGCAGGACCATGTCGGTTGGCTTGTTTGATTTCATGCCAGTGGGGCTCCCACTGGTCCCTTCCGGCGGGCGCTGTCCAAGGTTGAGGAGTTTTCCCGGCAGCCCCTGCGTTCCGGGAAAGTAGTCTGAAGCCCGCAGAGCACTGTTAAGGCAGCCCCGGTTATGGCAGGATCCCCACAGTCAGTGTCCCCTGAGCCCCGGGATAAAGAGACTCATCCCCTGGCCAGTGCCCCCGCTGCCAAGTGTCTTGGGTGGGAGGAGGGAGTTTCAGGCCTGGGGGAGGAAGGGGATGCTGCCTCCAGGGCCGCTGATCTTCGGCAGGGCTCCCTGTTTCAGTGCTGCCTGTTCTGGCTGTGGGACTCCCTCTCTCGGGATGTGGAATGCGCCCAGCTGGGCCCGCTTCTGTGGCTAGCCCGCGCTGGGAACTGCCAGCCGTAGACTGCCTTCTTCAGCTGGCTGAGAATCGTAGGAATCCCTGCTTCTGTGTTGCTCACCCAGTCCTAGGCTCCCAACCAATTCACCTTCTTCCCCTCGCCTTCCAGAGTTTTCTCTTTTGGTTGCCTTGGCATCATTGCCAGGCTTATAGTTGTACTTAGTGGGAGGAGCAGGGAGAAAGTATCTTTGGGACCTGAAGCTTCCACTTCCCCCAGAGGAAAGAATTAGAAAAGGTGTCAAACTCCTAGTTTTTAAAAATCAAAAATTATTTTAAAAAACTAATGGTGTCCTAGCTGGATAGAGCACTGACCTGCAGACTGAAGGGTCCCAGGTTCGATTCCAGTCAAGGGCACATGCCCAGGTTACAGGATTGATCCCCGGAGCAGGGCAGGGGGGCGGGGGGGAGTATGCAGGAGACAGCCAATCAATGATTCCCTCACATCATTGATGTTTCTATCTCTCTCTCCCTCTCCTTTCCTCTCTGAAATAAAATAAACCAAACAAAAACCACTAATGGTTATGTTATGAGACAGAAAAATATGGGAGAATGATTATTGAGCTGTTATTTCTCACCTAAGAAGAAATTTTAAAACTGAAAATTTCCCTGGGCTGTAGGTGGAAGATGAGCCAAAGATGGCAACTAAAGGCAGTCTTTAGAGATCAACCAAAGGACTTGAATACATGCATATAAGCACAGCCAGTGGACATAAGACACTGGGGAGGTGGGATGAGGGCATGCGACAGGGGGTAGGGGTGGCTGGGGGAAGGTCAATAGAGAAAAAAAGGAGATATATGTACTACTATATGTAATGCTTTAAACAATAAAAAAATTAATAAAAAAAAATAAGACAGAGTCCTGAACTCGCTTCAGTTAACAGTAGGAGAGACACACAAGATATTTGATGACCAAGTCATAGAGGAAAGTTCAAAATCCCTTCAAAATAACAATAATGAGAGTATAGCTGGGACCATGGGAGGCCACAGCAGGAGTTTTCTATGCCGTTGTATGATGCACACAAATGAGCGCTTGCCTGGGATTTCAGTGCCTCACGTGCTGGAAGCAGCCCTACTAATTTCCGTGGCCCCAGGGGAGCCTACCTCCTCCAGGCCCCTGAGAGAAACAGGAAGTTAATTGGGGATAGACAGCCATACACCATGTGTCCTACATAAAGGTTTCCCGGAAGCAGGGTATTCAACCTAACTGCTGACATGGACACCTCAGCAGATACTGGATGAAGGACTAGTAATGGCCAAGGCCAGTCAGGGCTCTGCTCTTCAGCAGATGTGAGCCCGGGGTCTGTAAGAGCTTCTCCTCATATCCTGGAACCACGTATGCACCTCTCCCTACTCCCAGCATTTCCCTGGCACTGACTTGGGATTACAGGAAGAAGGGAAATGTCATCGGATGGAATAACACTAGCGTAACTAAAGCAAACCTGAATTTTCTGAATTTTACCTAGAATTGCCCAAATTAAGGTTCTCTGCCATTAGGTTAAATGGCAGCTTAAAATAGAGATTACATTTAATTATAGACATGGCACTAATCCTCCTCTTTTGACATACCAAGTCTGTGGACTTCTGAATAATTGTGTTACTATACCATAAAAAAAATGTAATCAGAGTAAAAATAAATTAGTTGTAATAAACCGAATATATATAGCTAGACAGATATACCATTTAGATTTCATTTTTCATCTTAAAAATCCATACATAGGAAATTTATGGATCTAGATTTTATTTATTTCATTGAAAAGTAATTAAATTTAGCTACAAGTTTTATAAGAAAATTGGTGAAACTGGTTACTAATGAGAATTGAAAATGGATTTTGAAAATTACAGCATCACTTACATAAGTTTGAATAAAAGTTAAAGATATATTTACTGAGTTTGCTGAAAGATTTTTAAAATGCATTTTTTCATTTCTATTAACATGACTTCTGTGAGATTGGTTACTAAGGGCATCATCCAAATAAAACATAAATATAGTTAAGCATATGTTATCCAGTGCAAATAATGTCATAAATCCAACATTAATAAATTAACATCTAGAAATCCAGATTTTTTTCACATTAAAAAACTTTAAATATTGGTATATATGTTAATTTATACAAGATGTGTAGGGGAATTTAATATGAGGAATTGATTTTAATCCAAAACTTTTAAAAATAAATATAATTTTATTTGTTATAGATAGCATTCCCCAACTATAAAATTGTGTACTCTATAAAAAGTAACTCTGAATCTATGTGTATCTTTTAACAACACATATTCTGTATGATTTTACCTCTTTTCCAATGTGTGAAGAGGATACACAGTATTCTATAAGCAATATCTTATATCGACTAACACCTTTTTCTTTTTCCTCACTTTCCAAGGTGAGATCATTGCAAAAAAAAAAAAAAGAAAACTTTAAGAAAGCTTACTCAATAGGTTTTCTAAAATGGAAACACCCTAAACCTTTAGAAATAGGTGAATAATCGTATATCAGGCTATACTGTGAATTATTGTCAGTTACCAAAGGAGAGAATTTCAAGAAATACTTAACAGTGGGGAAAGCATTCAGATTGCATCAGTCTGGCAAGGTCATGGCATGTTAGACATAGAACATGCTCTGTGCAGTCGTTGCAGGTTGAGGATATTACTTGCCTGGGTCAAGTATATTTGTTCTTCACCCATACATACAAGTCACCTCCTCACTGATTATCAGTCAAAATTAATCAAGTCATTCTTTTTTGTGCTTCACCTATGCCCTGAATTTAGATTGTATTATGCTTGTGGTGCTGTCTTATTTCTAACCTTGCTGTGTCCTACTTGCCTTGGTGTCGCCAACCACTAGCACTGAGATTATCCCACAGAGCATAAAATGTTTGTTGAATGCATAAAATAGAGACAGAGCCCTGACTTCAGATCATGTGCTCAGAACAAGTTTCCTGGTTAATTGAGGAGTTTGCACATAAATGGGAACTCTTGGGATTGATAAACATGAAAAAGAAGAAAGAGCTAAAGAAAAAGGAAAACTGTTATTGATTTCATAAGTTGTGTTTATTGAAAATTCATATAATGGAAGCTCTGAACACATGTTTGAAAGAGGATCTCTTTCCTTCTTGGATTTTGTCAGGTCAATTGGACAATTAAAGAGCTGTCACACTGGCAATTGATCTTAAAACTAGACTGCTCTTATCAGCAGGTCGTTTGTTTAGATTTAAGTCATATGACTGCATTTTCACTTAATTGTTTTTTCTTTGTTAATTTTTCTGAAGGGAAGGAAATGAACCAAAATGGAGGAAAAATGGTGCAAACAGACAAAACATTGACCAATCATTAAAACTCCAAAGGCCATTTATTCCTGTTATTTATCAGGAACTCAAATTGGGCTTTCGTTAGTATTTCACCTCAAAACTCCAGTTGTAAATCTGTACCCTGACTAATACGATAAAAGTAATGTGGGACTTATTGCTACCTCTCTATATGTAGTGCTTTTAGGTATTTTAAACTTTATTTGTGGCGATGGCTAGTTTACATTTCCGCTAATAATGGAACTCTATCATGCTTACAAAATCTGCGGTGGGTCTTTCAATATTTGTCATGAGTCTGACTATAGAATTCTGAAGTTCTTACATTAGGCAGGACTAAGATATCCTATAGATTAGGTTTATAGAACTGGCAAAGCAATAAGGATGAATAGCCCCATCCCTCACCCCCAAATTCCCATCATGCAAATTAATGATCTGCTCATTCATAACTAACCAATAGTATATAACTAATAGGGCATTCAGTAGAAATTTGAAGTAGAAGAACAAATACCATGGGGCGTTTTGACGTAGAATGTATTTCTGCTTCATTTTATGCCTTTCCGCTTGTCTTCTAAGTAATATTTTAAAATTACCTCTGAAGAATGAGACTCAACAACACCTACATTTGAACAGAAGTCTGGCCTCTAGACAGATGTCCTATTGCAGTCTCGTGAATCTTTTGAGTTTTGAACTTATCAGCTTTGAATTGCACTGAATCTTAGGTTCTTGCTGCCTCCATGAAAGTAATAGAATCATAGGCTGGGATTTTGGCCATTGTCTAACCCAGTTGTTCTTAGTAGAAGTGGTATTGCCATCTAGGAGTGTTTTAGAAATTCGTGGGTGCATTTTTTGATTGTTGCAATTACTGATGATCTAATTGGTATTTAGCGAGTGAGAGTCAGAGATGTCCTATCAGGTGTGGGACATCTGCCCCAGCTGAAGACTTATCTCACATTCGATCTGACTGACAAATATCCCTCAAATGTCAGTGGTTCTCAAACGTTAGCCTACATTGGAATCTCCTGGAGGGCTTGTCATAATATAAGAGGGCTGGTCCCCATCTCCAATTTCTAATTCAGGGGGACGAGGCTGGAGCCAGAGAATCTGAACCTTTAACAAGTTCCCAGGTGATGCTAATGCTGCTGGTCCATGGACCACACCTTGGGACTATAAGTCTAGATGATAGATACCCTGTAGGTAGAAAATCTGTTTATAATAAGCCAGAAAACTAGGTCCATTTGATGTATAGAAAAGTTATTCTTACACTGAATATTTTGGTACTGCAACCACCATATATAATTTAAAAGAACTGTGTTGTGTTCAGTTTAACAAGTGTTGTGTAACATTTTATTACCAGTCATTACCAGTGCCGGCGACAGCATTAGTACCACACCTCTGTCTGCCTGCCGTTATAGCTTTCACACATAAATATATAACAGAAGAGGTTTGAAACTATTTTAACAAACAGAACCAAGTATTGCTAAATTACTAGAAATGTGAAATTCAGAGCTTTCTCAGTATTTCATCCGTGTAAGTTATTTCAAATTATGTATATGCCATTGCTGTACTATTAGAGCACAGATGTAAAAATTACACATTGAAATAATTTGTTTTTACAGATGCCATTTGAGTTTTCAGTCTTATTTTGATATTGTTCTCAGAAATCGGCCCCACAACTTCTCTATATTCTCTTCGTTATTGTTTATTTTTCTAATCCATCTGCTATCCCCTATCACATGCCAAAGAAAACAGTTTCTAAGGACCACTTAAGTATTAGAGACCTATAGAAGAATTTTAACATAGGGTGTGTGTTTTTCTATCACTCCCCTTTCCTATCTCATAAAATAGTTACTTTGATATTACTCTTAAATATAGGGCCCACTTCATTTGTAGTTTTAATATATTCTCTCATTGTATCCACTTCACCATCTCTGATTTGTTTTGATGTGTTAACTTGTTTTTAGATAAGGTTATTTCTCTTTTTTTCCTGCTATATCCAAATAAGTCTGACCTTTTATAATTGACTCTAAAACTAATTTCTTATTTTAATGTAAACCTTTATATCTATTCTTCTATTTCCTATACTACTTTCTATAGAATAGTTTCTGATCATCTTGTATCCAATAAATCCAAGCATTTATTTTAAGACTACAATTTCTGACCTCTTCAATATTTTCTTCTGTAGAGTCACACACACTTTGTCTGTAGATTCTATTACATTTTGAAATGAAATGTATTTTAATAAATACTGCCTTTATAATTATTCAGTCTATATACATTTTGGGGGGTACATTATTTTCTTTTTAATTAGAACATTATACCTATTTTGCTGGGAATTATATTTATGGTAGTTTCTATTATATGTGAATTTCACTTTAAGACGAGAGAGTATTAAAATATTTGTTATAAAGAAATGTTGGCCCTGATAAAACTGAGAACCACTGATCTAGTTCAGTCTCTTGAGGTATTTTTTGTGGAAATAGAGACTCACTGTGAAAAACTTAATATATTTATCCGAAAAGCCACAGCTATTTTAGAGAAAACAACCTTTCTAAAATCTATGTTTACCAATTTAAAATTCAATAATCATGCAACTAAAATAAAAATAATGTGGTTGTTTTTCTTTTTCCATATTTCAAGGGAGAAGGCAAGAAGCTGAGTATAGAGTCATTTCTAATCATGGATTATAATAGCAACTGAATTTTCTCCATGGTTTCAGGTATAATTTTTCTATGGTAAAATTCATTTATAGGCTTTCTCCAACTAAAATCTATAAATCCACAGATTCTTGTTTGAGTAAAAGAAATTGTGTTATAGATCATTCCTTTTTCATTATAGCATAACTTTGCTCTGCCTTAAGATGTTAAGAATTGGGTTCAGGCAACATTTTGAAAGGGATACATTTCCAGGGAAAATGCACAGAAATGGAGGCAATCATGCTCAACTGACAGAAAAGAGTGGTGAACTCAGAAAGGCCAAGAACTTAGTCAATATGGAATCAGGCCGAGCACAATGAAGTACCAGATTATTAGATAGCGGCCTTCAAAAGTGCAATACTTACAACCCAGGAGGAGTTCGGGTACTTTGAAAGCTGGGCTCAGCACTTATTAAGCACTCCCATTGCACACATCAGAAATTGCTGAGTGTTGGTCCGGTGTTTGCTACCACAGGATGCAGTGATTGAATGTGTCTTTGTACGGGACCTAAAGAAATGAATCATTTTCAGCAGCTGATAGACTTTAAACGTATTACCTTTAGCCTTCTACAGAATCAATGCCACTGCATGGATGTTATTGCTTTCGTTGTTGTTATTATCGTTTTATGGTTATAGTTTTTTTGTTTATTGTTTTAGGTTGCTCTGGGAAGACTCGGGGGGTAGAGGGGCAGGTATCAGTGGCTGAGTTGTGTGGCATTGGGCTGGCGGCTCTTCTCTCCACTTTCCTGTGAACCTGTCTGGTGCTTCCCCTCACAAGTGATCCACTAGCCATTCCCTCTAAGGAGGTCTCACCTGCTGAACTTGTGGTGGCTTTGCAATGCTGAGGTCAGGGAAAAATCCGGAACAGACTGAGTTGTGTAGCTCCAGGGTAGGGACACCCGCCCCCACCTTTCCTGAAGCCTGATGGTTACTTTCCCCTTATAAGAAACCACTAAGAGAGAGAGAGAGAGAGAGAGATCATTAGCCCCATCCTCCCTACATCCCATGGTCCCACCCTGCTGAGCTCTGTCTCCTGCTGGCAGAATCTGGGGCATGGTGAGTTGTGTGGCTCTAGGACAGGGGCCATTCTTCCCTCACACAGCCAACCAATACAGAGCCCTCCCTTTATATGGCCAAAACTTGGTCTGTTTGGGCCTGATAAACTCTGCTGGCCTCACCCTGATGACTCCCTGAGACCCTGCCCCAACACAAAGGTGTGTGGCAGCTAGATTTGGTATACCCAAGGACATTTGCTCAGTGGCCTCAGACCCAGCACTGGCATCCAGGTTTGAACCCGAATAGACACTTCTTCAAAGAGGACATACAGATGGCCAAGAGACATATAAAACGATGCTCAGCATCACTAATTATAAGAGAAATGCAAATTAAAACCATAGTGAGATATCACCTCTTATTTGTCAGAATATCTGTTGTCAATAAATCAATAAACAAATGTTGGCAAGGATATGGAGAAAAGGGAATTACTGGTGGGAATGCAGATTGGTGCGGCCACTGTGGAAAGCAGTATGGAATAACCTCAAAAAATTCAAAATGGAACTGTCTTATGACCTAGCAATTCTACTTCTGGGAATATATCTGAAAAAATCCAAAATACTAATTTGAAAGAATATATGCAGCCCTATGTTCACTGCAGCATTATTTACAACTAGAGACCTGGTGCACAAATTAATGAACTGGTGAGGTTCAGTCAGCCTGCTTTGTGGGGGCCAATCAGGGTCAGGGCTGGTGGGGGAAGAAGGGGATGCAGGAGGTTGGCTGGCTGGCCCCACCCCCAATCCAGCCCCTGATCAGGGTTGAGGGGGTGCCAATCAGACCCAGATCAGGCAGTTGGCCACCACAGTGCATGTCATAGCAACCCTTTGTTCCACCATTCGGTTGCTGGCCTTTTATATATATAGATAGCCAAGATTTGGAAGAAGCTTTAGTGCCCATCAGTAGATGAATGGATTAAAAAGCTGTGGTATATTTACACAATGGATTACTATGTGGCCATAAAAATGAAGGAAATCATACCCTTTTCAACAGCATGGATATACCTGGAGAGAATTATGCTAAGTGAAATCAGCCAGTCAGAGAAAGACAAATACCACATGATTTCACTCATATGTGGAATCTAATTAACAAAATGAACAAATAAAATGGAAACAGACTCATAAATAGAGAACAGTTATAGGGGAGGGGCTGGGTGAAATAGGTGAAGAGATTAAGTAACAACAACAAACACACACACATATAAAAAAAAACTCATAAACATAGACACACTAAAATCCATAACCATTTAAAAATAAGCCCAGAAAAGTGAAACACTTAGTGCTTTTAGCCTTTTCTAAGGATATCACAAGGGTTTCATTCACATCTTCAAAACTATTAGATGAGACTTTACGCCAAATTAATTAATGAGAAAAAAAGAAAAGAACAATTTTTAGGAAACTGAGAGATAGCATAAAATCCTGTTGTATAAAGAGGTCCTTGTGCAATTACATTTAGTACATTACTCGACTGTGTGGTTGAAGTAGTTAGTCTTTTAATGGAAATGCAAAACAGGAATCTGGGCTAGTTCAAGGATAATGTCGAAGTGTTCAGTAGGGAAGGATGTTAAGTACTCTGTTTGATTACATTCTGTTTATTGCATTTTGAATACCTTAAAATGACAATTTAATGTAGCTGAAATTATAAGGAGTAGATTTTCTGCCAGCCACTTTTTAGCAAAAACTTGGGAGATGTGACCAGAGATCAGAGGCTAAATCTTCATCACATTATGGAAACAAGAAATGAATTTCTAAAAATGAAAGGGCAACTCCCAGCTGTGAAGAGTTTTATGTTTGTTTTTAACAGACTTTTCACTCCCAAGCCATGACTCACATTTAAGAGTTGCCCAGTCCAGAACTTACCCTCGAGACTGAGAGTTTTAAATCTAAACTTGAGAACATTGATTTGTTGAAACTTCTGAAGGTATAAATATAGACTTTGTGTGACCTTAGCCAGGATGGGAAAACAACTGTCAATTATTAAACACACTGACTCCCTGGAGGGTAAAATCCTTCAGTAGAATACCAGGGCCAAGAAGAAAAGTTCATACAATGAGGTGTTTTTGTGTTTGTTTTTAGAAAAAATATATATATAAAAAATTGTAATTTCTAACAATTAACACTAAGAACAAGAAGTATAGAACCTGCATTTTTTAACCCTCATTACTATGGGATGAGTCAACAATAACAATAACAAAGATACAATTATTATAGTTATTGATATTTCAGAGAAGGAGGGAAATAGACAAAAGAAAAAGATGAGTTGAATCAGAGGGCGACAGAAGGGAAGAAGAGAGAATCCAACGGAGAGAAGCAGGAAGGAGAGAGGAGAAAGAACCACCTGCTTAAAAACAAAAAAGAACATATTTATCATTAGGATTAGGTTTTGTTAAAAATATCAGAAAAAGCCAAAATAACAGTGGTTTTAAACAAAGTAGATACTCATTTTTCTCTCACATAAAAGCCTAAGCAGGCAGAGAGCTCTAGCATCAGGGGTGCCACATCCATTGGCAACTTGGATGCTCCCTGCCCGGTCATTCCCTGCCCACCATAATATGGTGCCACATACTAGTATGCCAAGGTGGCTGCTCACACTCCTCCATCATGTTCCTATTTTAAATGTTCTTTGGGAGTAAGGGATAAAGAAAAACACGTCTCTGTCCATTGTCAACTTCCCGGAAATGGCATGCTTTAGTTAGTAACCTAACGCAACTTAGGTATAAAGCAGTCCAAGAAGAATAGACATTATTTCAAGTCTAAAAGTTGAAGTTTCTGTTACTAAGTAAAAAGGAAAGAATGTATATTTCTACAGACAATTAATATTTATTTCCACCAAAACCCATCATTTATTCATTTCTCTATGATTACAAAAAATATCAGGTTTTTTTTAAAGTTATAATTAATATTTCCCAATTCTTCTGAACATTCAGATTTTTTATTTCTATGTTTAATAAGTAAATACTATTTTAGAAGTCAATATGTATTTTTCCATGGAATTTTGAAAATTTTTTTCAGATATGGAAAGGAAATACTTGAGATGTTAAAGTTTACTTTGAGGCTCTTAGAATATTCAGTCAATTTACTATGTCTGCTCAAATCCTTGGTATTTTCTTCTCCCCCACAATTCTAATTTACAGTTGGAATCTATTGGTGTGACTAGTTAAGGCATCAAATTTCATGTATTCTTTCAATGAAGACAAATCATTAAATGGAATAGTATAATTAAGTTAATTCCTTTGTAAGACATTGCATGTAAAAAATAATTAAGGAGAAAATGTCATTTGTAGTCTACTGTGTCCCTTTTTAGAGTTATGGCAATAAAGCTATTCCTTCTATTGGGAATAACTCTAAATTAATTTGAAAGAAAAAATACACTGAGAATTACATTTATGTAGTACTTACTAATACCGAAATGCATAATCTAATTCTGACGAATAGGATGTTACATGACTTCCAAGGCTAGGCCATGAGCGGTATCTCCCTGGCTTTCTCTTTCTACCTGGCTTTGTCTTTCTCCCAGGACATGAACCTTTGAAGCTCTGAGCTGCCAAGTAGGAGACCAGCTAGCCGTGCCCCCTGCTAGAGAAACTTTGAGGAGAGAATTCATAGAGACAGAGCAAGCTGCCCAAGAAACCTCAGTTGTGGGGTATGGCAGTCACAGAGAGGTTTGATATAATCACCTATTCTTCCAGAACAGCTGTTATCTAAGATGGGACAGGATTTCCAAAGGTTATTTGAATCCATTGATGAACTATCTATTTCTGCCAACTTGATCTGAGACCCATCTGTGGAAAACTTGAAAGTATGAGGTAAAACAACAACAATAAAAAAAAACACTCAACACTTAAAAGATAGGGCAGTATATTTATTTTGCTTCAAAAAATAAAATAGAAAAATATTTCATTCAATGAGCAAAGACTTTTGGAGGTTTTGTGACTTTTACTTACAACAAAGACCTACTCTCTTTAGGAAGAGAAGGAAACACAACATATAGAGAAGGTATAATATAATGGAAATGATAATGTACAACTTCAAAGACCTTTCATTGATATGATTTTATTCAAACTCCACAGCAGCTCTCTGTAGGAGAAAAGGAAGGTTTTATTTCTATCTAGAGATGAAGAACCTGAGGTTCAAAAGGCTAAGAGTATTTCTGTTGCAGGACCACTTCCCCTACAACCACTCCAAGTCAAGTCTCTCTTTAACGAATGTTTATAGCACCATGTTCCGCTCCTTTATATGTTCATAGCATTTACAGTTGCATTGATTTGTATGATTAGCTAAATAAATTTGTCTTCTCCACAAGCTTGTACACTTTATTGGAGTATAGTCTGTATTCATTCTTGCTCACTATTGTTATCTCCAGCACTTAACACATTATAGCTTATTATTCATATTCAATAATATCTTATGAATAAGTTAATGGAGTCTTAGTCTCCGATACTAATCATTGAAGTGAATCTGGACTTCCAAATCTCTAACTTTTCAAATGTTTTGAAAAATTTTTTATTTCAAATCTATTTATGGTGAAAAATCATGCATCCTCACAAGATATTTAAAATGCTCTTCTATGCTTTAATTCAGATTTTTAAATTCAATTATCAGAAAGGAAATAATCACTTACAAATCATGAAAGTGGAGAGTTGCTTCAAAGACAGTCATTTTATTGATTCATTTATTTAATTATTTAGGAACCACTTCCAACAAATACTTCTTAGCAGCTCCTATGCTTTTCAAACCACATTAGGTGCTGTAGGGAATAGAAAATCAAATATAATATTCAATCCAATCTTGGGTTTCTTAAAGTTGATTTTAAGAGACTAGAAATATCTTGTGCTGCCCTTTGAAATAAAAATAATAACAAAACTATCAAATTCCAAAGTATTGTGCAGGTAATTATTAAGAACTGAAGTTGTTAGATATAATTCCAAGGAAAATGCCAAGGGAAAACAAGACAAATGTTGGAATGATTGTGGAAACTGCAAGTAAGGCTGGAGCAACTGTGTGGCAGTGCAGTTGGGAGAGGGAATGAGTGACAACAATGGAGAGGCAGGCAAAGGGCAGATCATGAAAGTTATGTTTTCTTACTCCTGAAATCGATCGGAAGCAATGGCATAATTTTCCTCTTAAGTCACCCTGGAAATAATGGAGATGATAGAATGAGATATATTAGGATGGCAATGATTTATAGAAGGCAATGAGATAAGGTATAAGTATTTAAGATCATATAGATATGAGACATCAGAATATAGAAACTATAATTTTTGGTCATTGAGTGAATACTGTTGTGGGGAGAAAGTCAAGTAAGATGTAAAGATATAGTATTGATCCTAAGTTTCTTGTTTCAGAATTTGGGAAGAAGATGGTACCATTTTCTGAAACAGAATAAAAACTGTAGAGCATGCAAATTTATGAGAGAGGATAAATCATGCAGTATATGTACATAGAATATCAAGGTCTCAATGGAAGATGCAATGTAGATATCCATGTGGAAGTATATATATATATGTATATATATGTATATATACATATGTATATATACATATATATACATACACACATACATACACACGCACACACACATACACACACACAACACACACACACACACACACACACACACACACACACACACACACTGAGTGGCCAGATTATTATGATCTCTAAACGCATAATATTCTGGCCACTCAGTATATATATTAGAGACCGAGTGCATTAATTTTATGCATAGGTGGAGTCCGGACAGCCTGCCCTGAGGGAGAGGACCTGAGTGGTTGGCGGGCCTGCCTGCTGGTCAAACTCCTAGTCAGGGGGATAATTTGCATATTAGCCTTTTATTATATAAGATATACATTGAGTAGCCAGATTATTATGCATTCAGAGATCATAATAATCTGGACTCTCAGTGTATATCACAAAGGAAGGATTAGTACAGGGTGGAATAAGAGAAGTGAATATACAATTTGAAAGAAATCAGCACATGTAAGGTATCAAATGGAAAGTTTAGATTAAGTCACAGAAAAACAGGAAGATGAGAATAGAATCCTAGAGAATACCAGAGTTATGACATGAAGAGAATTAGAGGAAATTGAGAAGGATTT
>PVJN01004618.1:72064-88701 GCA_004026805.1 Lasiurus borealis | reverse complement strand
CAGCCAGGTACTCGGGCACCCGCTCTCCCAGGGCGCGCGTCTCCGTACCTCAGCTTTTTGCAGTTCCTCTGGGTGTCTGTGAACCCCTCTCTTTCCTTCTAGCTGTAGAACTTCCACTCAGCCAGCTTTCCTGTGGTTCTGGATGATGTCTGTTCTGTCTTTTAGTTGTAGTTTTGAAATTGTTGTGCGAGGCAGCAGTTTAGGTGTTTACCTATGCCGCCATCTTGGCTCCTTCCTGAAAATTTATTTTTGAAGTAAAATAAATTTCTTGATATAATTTACTTACAGGGGATTATTCTACTATCCCCCACCCCATTTTTATTTAGATATTAGAAGGTTTTTGGAAATTTTACAATGCAGTCTTGATGAATTTTAATTTTTCTGTACATTAATATGACTGCTCTGGATTCATTGCATGTTAAGCAATGTTTAAACCATTAGTAAAATTTAGTTAATGTTCCATGAACAGTTTCCTGCCCAGTACAATTAAGTTTTCTTGAATATTCACTTAAATCCATTAGCCAATTTAAGTCAATCTGAAATAAGATTTATTTTTTAACTTTACTTGTCCATGGTTATGGACAGTAAATTACATTAATTAAATTTATGCTATTAGTCTTTCAGTAACTTTACATAAGCTTTGTCAGGAAGGCAAAAATACAAATTATTGGAAAACCAAGATGGTAGCATAAGGTATACATCTGTATGCACTGCCTCTCACAACCACACCAAAACTACAACTAAAAGACAAAACATCTATCACCCAGAACCACAGGAAAGCTGGCTAAGTAGAAGTTCTACAACTAGAAGGAAGAGAAAAGAACATTGGGACTTGAATCCATCAACCCCCATAATCGAGTTTGACATGCACAGGCACACAAAAGCAGAGGTACAGAAGCACATGAATCAGGCTGGCAATTGGGTGCACTGTTTTTGTTTGTTTGTTTGTTTTCAATCTAAAGGGAGACACAAGCTCCCAACTGCTCTGAACTCCAATTTCTGGTGAGACTCTGGGGACCCAGACTCCTATGGGGAAAAGCAGGACTGTCTGGCATCAGATTGGAAAGTGAGGGTGGCTCTCTTGCAGAGGTGCACATAGGAATCATTGTTTATTGCACTGGGGTGTGGGACGTTGGGACGTGGAAATGCAGAGACACAGAGAGGGCTGACTGGAAGCCATCACTGCTTGTCATGCCCTAGATATTCCCTGAGACCCAGACCCACCCAATTTAC
This sequence comes from Lasiurus borealis, assembly GCA_004026805.1. Classification (NCBI taxonomy): domain Eukaryota; kingdom Metazoa; phylum Chordata; class Mammalia; order Chiroptera; family Vespertilionidae; genus Lasiurus; species Lasiurus borealis. Next base: position 87,468 of record PVJN01004618.1, on the reverse strand, counting down.
AAATCCACCCAAACTGTGTGCAGCAGATTTTGCATATGAATGGCCTGCCCTACTGCAGCTTAACCTAACAAACTGCATCTGGGTCAGCTCCAAAACTTCCAACCCCAAGCAAAGAAGAAATCTGCAGATCTTGTTGTAGCTCTTGCTGGGTGGCCTCAGACAGTAGCTGACCTGCACCTCATTGAAGATCCAGGAGCCAGTGTACATAGTGATCAGTGTGAGACAACACCAGATTTCAAATCTTCACATCTATAAGTGACACACTCAAGAGGCTGACTCAGTGAGCACCAAATCCCCAATGAAGCAAGTCTTGCCCTGTAAAGATGTCTCCAGCACAGTAGTTCTTCCATTATAGACACATCAGGTTGTCACAGTCAATTAGCCTGGAGGTCAATTTCTCTCAGTGTACCAACAGGAATCAAGACTTAACTACAACAAGATTGTGCACCCAGCCCACCAAGGGATGCACCAAGAGTGTCCACCTTATGTGACTGGGGAGGCTGAACCACTGGGCCCTATAGGACATCTCTCACACAAAACCACTCAATCAACACAGGAAGCAGCCAAAATGTAGACAAAGAAACATGTCACAAATGAAAGAAATGGAAGAAAGCAAATGACTGGATATAGAGTTCAAAACCACAGTAATAAGGTTACTAAAGAATCTTTTAGAAACCTCCAAGGAACTTAGTGAGACTTTAAAGATCTTAATGACAATGCTCCTCCCCACCCCTGCCAAAATGGAAAAGGAACAGTCAGAAATTAAGCAAACACTGTATGAAATAAAGAATAATATACAGAAACTCAAAGGACCTCAAGAATCAAACCAAAGATTTAAAATATGAGGAAACAAACAAAACAAAACAAAACAAACAAAAAACATCGGAGAAAAATAAAAAATTTCCAAAAACATGAAGATAGTGTAAGGATCCTCTGGGACAACTTCAAGTGTAACTAATATCTGAATTATGGGGGTGCTAGAAGAAAAGAGAGAGCAAAATATTGAAAACCTATTAGAAGAAATAATGACAGAAAACTTCCCATACCTGGTGAAAGAAATTGATTTACATGTCCAGAACCCGCAGAGAACCCCAAACAAGAGGAATCCAAAGAGGACAAAACCAAGACACATCATAATTAAAATGCCAAGGGCAAAAGACAAAGAGAGAATATTAAAAGCAGCAAGAGAAAAACAGTTACCTACAAGGGAGTACCCATACGACTGTCAGCTGATTCCTCAACAGAAACTATGCAGGCCAGAAGGGAGTGGCAAGAAATATTCAGAGCGATGAACAGCAAGAAACAACAACCAAGATTACTCTACTCAGCAAAGCTATAATTCAGATTTGAAGGTCAGATAAAGAGTTTCACGGACAAGAAAGAGGTAAAGGAGTTCAACACCAAACTGGTATTATATGAAATGCTAAAAGGCATTCTTTAAGAAGAGGAAGAAGAAGAAAAAGGTAAAGATAACAATTATGAACAACAAATATTTATCTATCAACAAGTGAATCTAAAAATCAAGTGAATAAAAAATGTGATGAACAGAATAAATTGGTGAATATAATAGAATCAGGGGCATAGAAAGGGAGTGGAATGACAATTTTCTAGGGGAAGAGGGTGTGAGGGTGTGGAAAGAAATTGTACAGGAGAATCCAAGATGGCGGCATAGGTAAACACCTACACTACTGCCTTGCACAATTTCAAAACTACAACTAAAAGACAGAACGGACATCATCCAGAACCACAGGAAAGCTGGCAGAGTGGAAATTCTACAACTAGAGGGAAAGAGAGGGGCTCACGGAGACCCAGAGGAGCTGCAAAAAGCTGAGGAACGGAGACGCGAGTGTGAAGAGAGTGAGTGACGGCGAACCTGGCTGGCTATCTCTGGTGGGAGGGAAACGGAGACTCTCAATGGCATTGAACTCCTTGTCCTACGACACTAAACCCCAGATCCAGCCGAAACTCATATGGGGGGAGTTTGGACTGTGAAAATGGAGAGGTGCACGGAAATTTAGGGGAGTCACAAAAGATCAGAGGTTTGGTGGTGCACACGGCACTGTGCCGCAGAGTACAGACTGCTGATTGTGCCGCTGGCTTTCACGAGTGGAGGGGAGACAGACCCTCACAACTGTGCCACTTCTAACTTCACTAAACCCTAGTTTCGGGTGAAACCCCTGGGACCCAGACTTGTGTGGTCCCGTAGCACAGGGGAGCCAGAAAGGCAGCAGTCTAGAGGCACTGTGAGAGAGCGTGCGTGCACGCACACAGAGGGACCGCTCCAGTGACTACCCAGTCACACGAGACTCAGGGGCCGTGAAGGGCGGGCCCAACTGGAAGGTGATGCGGTCCCTTAAGCCCTGAGACTCCACCCATCCCAAGCTCAAGAGAGGCTTCTGGGCTTTTTCAAGTCTGGTATCATAAGGCTGAATCCAACACAGAAGTTCTCTTGGCATAGTGAAAATGCCGAGACAAGGGAAGGGATCACAAACAAAAGAAATGGAGGGGAAAAAAAACGACTGGATAGAGAGTTCAAAACCACGCTTATAAGGTTTTTCAAGAATATCCTAGAAAAGTTGGATAAAGTTATTGAGTCCCAAAAGGAGATGCAAAAGATCCAACTAGAGATGATAAAGGACCAGCTAGAAATTAAACATACACTGACTGAAATAAAAAATATTAAACAGAGACCTAATAGCAGACTAGAGGAAGGCAAGAATCAAGTCAAAAATTTGAAATATAAAGAATCAGAAAACACTCAACTGGAAAAGCAAGAATAGAAAATAATCCAAAAATGTGAAGATAATGAAAGGAGCCTCTGGGACAGCTTCAAACGTACCAACATCAGAATTTTGGGGGTGCCAGAAGAGAGAGATCAAGATACTGAAAACCTATTTAAAGAAATAATGACTGAAAACTTCCCACTTCTGGTAAAAGAAATGGACTTACAAGTCCAGGAAGCACACAGAACCCCATATAAAAGGAATCCAAAGAGGACCACACCAAGACACATCATCATTAAAATACTAAGAGCAAAAGACAAAGAGAGAATATTAAAAGCAGCAAGAGAAAAACAGTTCATTACCTTCCAAGAAGCACGCATACGACTGTCAGTTGATTTCTCAACAGAAATGATGCCGGCCAGATGGGAGTGGCAAGAAATATTCAACGTAATGAATAGCAAGAACCTATAACCAAGAATACTCTACTCAGCAAAGCTATCATTCAGAATTGAAAGGCAGATAAAGAGCTTCACAGATAATAAAAAGCTAAAGGAGTTCATCAACAGCAAACCAGTATTATATGAAATGCTGAAAGGTACTCTTTTAGAAGAGGAAGAAGAAAAAGGTAAAAGAAAAAATTATGAACAACAAATACATATCTGTTAACAAGTGAATCTAAAAATTAAGTGAATGAAAAATTTGATCAACAGAATAAACTGGTGAATATACTAGAATCAGGAGCACAGAAAGGGAGTGGACTGATAATTCTCAGGGGGAAAGAGGGAAGGGGGGTACAGGGAGTGACTGGACAAAAATCATACACCTATGGACTCATCAAATGGGGGGAAAGGTAAGTGTAGAGGGAGGGGTGGGAATGGGAAGGAGGGGAGCTATGGAGGGGAAAAAAGAGAGACAAATGTAATAATCTGAATAATAAAGATTTAATTAAAAATATTTTCCAAAAAAAAAAAAGAAAGCAATTGTACAAAAATTTTATACCAATGGAGTTCAGTGTGAGCATGAGTGAGTGAATGAAAGTCAGTGCGGTGCTAAGTCCTCAGGGTGGGCCAGGTTCAGTGTCAAATTGGCATCTTCTGTAGTACTGACTGTAACCTTATTTCCAAGAGTTTTATATCAGAGGTAGATCAAAAGGATATACTTTCAGGTTTTGAGAGAATACCTCAAGTTGGACTCAAAGGCAATAATTTTGAAGTGGAAAGGGGTTATATATTATTTCTGTGGATGCTAAGTGTCTAAACTTCTGTAGCCACAGCACAAGATTATACAGCTGTGATTTTCTCCCAGATAAATGCCTCCTTTATTAATTATGTGAAGTGTCTATGAAATAAATTGAATCATTTTAAAAAAGAGAACCTTGAACAGACAAAAAAATGTCGGTGGAATAGACAAATGTGTCCTGAGCCTTGTCCTGGAACAGACAGGAATGGCTCAGGGTCAAATGGGGAGTGCTTGTTGGCGAGTTGAGGACAAGGTGGGGGGCTGCTGGACAGGGCTCTTGTGACAGAGCAGCCCCTATGGCGGCTGGGTTCCCACCTGAAGCTGCCAGCTTTGACATGGAGACTGCATCATCTTGAAGGGGCGGGTGGATGTTATTGGAATCCTGAGAATCTATAATTGCCGCACCCAGCGAGCAGCAGCAAACTCCAGAACACCAGTCCCCAATTGGAGAAAACATAAGGATTCATAGGAGCTCTACACTCCACCATGGAAAGGTCAGTTTTCACCTGGGATGAGGAGAGAGAGAACTGCATACCAGAAACCTGGAGAAGAGAGACCATGGGGAGACAAAGAAAGAGTTTGCATAACAAAGCAAAGCAGGCATCACCAGAAAAAGTAAATGAAATGGAGGTAAGCAAGAAAGAATTCAGATAAATGGTCACAAGGTGGCTGAAAAGAATGGAAGACAAATTCAACAATATGAGTAAGAACCAAGAGGAAAGGAAGAAGAGCCAAGAATAAGTGAAAAGTGACATTGCTGCTATAAAGAACTCAATAGAAAGCATCAAGAGTAGGCTGGGAAAAGCAAAGGACCACATTAGTGAGCTAAAAGATAAGGGAGGAAAAAATACCCAAGTAAAGCAGCTTTTAGAAAAAAAAAATTATGAGGAGAGCCTAAGGGAAATTTGGGACAACACACACACACACACACACACACACACACACACAAACAAACAAACAAACAAACAAACAAAAAAAACCCAACATCCACATAATAGGGGTGCCAGAAGCAGGAATACAAAACTGAGCAAGGAATTCAAAACCTGTTTGAAGAAATAATGACAGAAAATTTCCCTGATATAGGAAAAAAAAACCCCACACAAATCCAAGAAGCTCACAAAGTCCCAAGCAAAATGAACCCCAAAAGATGGACGTCAAGGCACATTATATTTAAATTGGCAAACACCAATGACAAAGTCAGAATCTTAACAGTGGGTAGAGAGAGATAGAAAGTTACTTACATAGGAACACCCATCTGACTAGCAACTGATTTCACAACAGAAACTCATCAGGCCAGAAGGGAATGGAATGAAATATATAAAGTCATGCAAAGGAAGGATCTGAATCCAAGAATACTGTACCCAGCAAGGCTATCAATTAAAATTGAAGGTGAAATCAAGAGCTTCACAGACAAAAAAGGACTAAGGGAATTTATTACCACCAAAACAGCAATGCAAGAAATGCTAAAGGTCTGCTGTGAAAAGAAGAAATATGAAGTGAAGAAGGAACACATGGATAAAGAATCAAAAGGTTGAAATATAGGTACCTATCAATAATACCTTTAAATGTAAATGGATTAAATGTTCCAATAAACAGAAACAGGGTAATGGATTGGATAAGAAAACATGCCCCATATATCTGCTATCTGTAAGAAACCCATATCAGAAAAAAAGATGCACACAGACTGAGGGTGAAGGGATAAAAAACAGTTTTTCAGGCAAATGGAAATGAAAAAAAAAGCTGGGGTAGCAATACTTATATCTGATAAATTAGATCTCAAAGTGAAGGACATAATAAGAGATAAGGAAGGCCAATTCATAATACTAAAGGGAGCATTCTAACAAGAAGAAATAATTCTGGTAAACATATACACACTCAATACAGGAGCATCAAATAAATAAAAAAACTTCTGGAGGATATCAAGGAAGAGATTGACAGCAATATAATAATAGTAGGATACTTAAACCCCATTTTCACCATTGGACAAATCCTCTGGACTAAAAAATCAGCAAAGAAACATCGATCCTAATACTCAATAGACCAGATGGAAATAATTGAGATGTTCAGAACATTTCACTTTAAAGCCACAGAATATACATTCTTCTCCAGTGCACATGGGTCATTTTCAAAGATAGACCATATGTTGGGTCATGACAAAGTCCCTACAAAGTCAAGAAGATAGAAAACATATAAAGAATCCTCTCAGACCACAGTGGCATAAAACTGTAAATCAACTACAATAAAACAATCCAAAGAAATCAAACATATAGAACTAAACAGCATGATATTAAACAATGACTGGATAACTGGAGAGATCAAGGAAGAAATAAAAACATCCTGGTAACAAATGACAAGAAAACACAATTCAAAACCTATGGGACACAGTGAAAGCAGTCCTGAAAGGGAAGTAAATAGCTCTCTAGGCCTAACTCAAAAAACAAAAACAAAAACAAAAACAAAAATCAAGAAAAAATGGTACAAAATCATCTAATGCTACAATTCAAAGAATTAGAAAAAGAGCAACAAGAAAAGCCCAGAGTGAACAGAGGGAAGGAGACAATGAAGATTAGAGCAGAAATAAATAACATAGAAACCAAAAAAACACTACAAAAGATAAATGAAACAAAGAGCTGGTTCTTTGAAAGGATTAACAAGATTGATGAACCTCAAGCCAGGCTCACCATCAGCAAAGAGAGAAGACTCAAATAAACAAAATCAGAAATGGTAGAGGTGAAATAATAACAGACCCCACAGAAATACAAAGGACTCTTACAAAATACTATGAACAACTCTATTCGAACAAACTGGACAATCTGGAGAAAATGGACATATTCCTAGAAAAATGCAACCTTCTAAAACTTAATCAGGAACTTTCTAAAATTTCAAAAGTCCAATAACAATGGAAGATATGAAAGCAGTCATCAAAAAGCTTCAGGCAAACAAAAGCCTGGGTCCAGAAGGCTTCACATGGGAGTTCTACAAAACATTCAAGGAAGAATCAAAACCTATTCTCCTCAGATTATTCCCAAAAATTCAAGAAGAAACACTTCCAAGGTCCTTCTATGAATCCAACATTACCCTAATACCAAAACCAGATAAAAACAACACAATGAAAGAGAATTATAGCCAATATCTCTCATGAACATAGATGCCAAAATCCTCAACAAAATTCTAGCAAATTGGATCTAGTAGTACATTAGAAAGATCATACACCATGACCAAGTAGGATTCATCCCAGGAATGCAAGGATGGTACAATATCCACAAATCAATAAACATGATACATCACATAAACAAGTTGAGAGATAAAAATCACAGTTATATCAATTGATGCAGAAAAAGCATTTGACAAAATGCAATACCCTTTCTTGATAAAAACTCTCAACAAGGTAGGCATAGAAGGATAATACCTCAAGATAATAAAAGCTATATATGATAAACCCACAGCTATATAGGCATAAACTAACACCATTTTCCCTAAGAACAGGAACAAGAGAGAGATACCTACTTTCACCACTGTTCTTCAACATAGGACTGGAAGTATTAGCCATTGCAATTAGACAAGAAGAAGAAATAAAAGGCATTCAAATTGGAAAAGAAAAAAGTAAAGCTTTCCTTATTTTTAGATGATATGATATTGTATATAAAAACCCCTAAAGACTCCATTAATAACTTATGGACTTAATAAATGAATTTGGCAATGTAGCAGGATACAACTTTAATGCCAAGAAATCTATGGCATTTCTATACACCAATAGTGAACTTACAGAAAGAGAGACTTAAAAAGCAATCCCATTTACCAAATGAGATTGGTAACATCAAAAAAAATTAAGATAGGTGAGAATAAATTTTTTTCAGGACACTGAAAAAAGTGATACAGGAAGACGTAAACAGATGGAAGAGCATACCATGCTCATGGATTGGGAGAATCAACATCCTTAAAATGTTCATTCTATCCAAAGCAATCTATAGATCCAATGCAGTCCACATTAAAATACCAATGGTATATTTCACAGATCTAGAAAGGACTCTCGAAAGACTCATCTGGAACAACAACAAAAACAACAAAAAACCCAAATAGCCACAGCAATCCTGAGTAAGAAGAATAAACGAGATGGGATCTCAATACCATATTTCAAGCTGTATTACAAAGCCACTGTTCTCAAAACAGCATAGTACTGGCACAAGAACAGACATAGAAACCTATGGAATAGAATAGGGAACCAAGATATTGTCCAAAACTACTAGGCTCAATTAATATTTGACAAAGGAGGTATAAACATACAAAGGAGTCAAGAAAGTCTCTTCAATAAATGGTGTTGGGAAAATTGGACAGATACATGCAAAAAAAAAAAAATGAAACGAGACCACCAACTTACACCACACACCAAAATAAACTCAAAATGGATATAGGACTTAAACATAAGACGGGAAACCATAAACATACTAGAGGAATCCACAGGCAGCACAATCTCAGACATATGCCAAAAGAACTTCACTGATACTGTTCCTAGGGCAATGGAAGCTAAAGAAAAAATAAACAAGTGGGACTACATCAAATTAAAAGCTTTATCACAGCAAAAGAAATCAACAAAACAAGAAAGCCCACTGTATGGGAGAACATATTTGCAAATGTTATCACTGATAAAGTTTTAATCTCCAACATCTATAGGCAACTTATAAAACTTAATAAAAGGAAGATAAAGGATCCAATAAAAAAATGGACTGCGGACCTAAATAGAACCTTTTCAAAAGACAACAAAAGGAAGGCCAAGAGACACATGAAAACATGTTCAAAGTCATTAATTATCTGAGAGATGCAAATCAAAATGAAAATGCGATACCATCTTATACCTTTCAGAATGGCTACCATAATCAAATCAACAAATGACAAGTGTTGGCAAGGATGTGGAGGAAAAGGAACTCTAATGCACTGCTGGTGGGAATGCAGACTGGTGCAATCACTGTAGCGAACAGTATGGAGTTTTCTCTCAAAACTAAAAATAGAACTCCAGTTTGAGGTAGCAATCCCACTTCTAGTAATATATCCTAAGAAACTAGAAATACCAATCAAAAAGGATATATACACCCCTATGTTCATAGTCAGAACTGGTTGTGAGGAGAATTAGTATTTCACACATGCTGGCTTGACCATGAGTAGCATGGCATGTTCAATATGTGAGGAAGAAGCAAGGAAAGGTCTGTGAGTGTTCCTTACTGACTGATCAGATGGCAGGTGCTATGGCTACTATCTATCTATCTATCTATCTATCTATCTATCTATCTATCATCTATCTATCTATCTATCTATCTATCTATCTATCTATCTATCTTTATTTATTTGTAGATGTGCCACAGTTTATTTTATTTTATTTTATCTTAGTTTTTTTTAATTTTTTAAATTAATTTTGTATACATATCTCTCCATTGCCCCCCTCACTCCCAGGCATATCCAAAACCCCCAGTGATTTTTGTATATTGGTTATGCTTATATGCATGCATACAAGTCCTTTGGTTGATCCTTTATCTATCCCACCTCTCCCTAACCTTCCCGCTGTAATTTGACAGTCTGTTTGATGCTTTACTGCCTCTGTATCTATTTTTTTTATTCATCAGTTTATAATGTTCTTTATTATTCACAAATGAGTGAGATCACGTGGTGTTTCTCCTTCATTGACTGGCTTATTTCACTCAGCATAAGGCTCTCCAGTTCCATCTAGGTTGCGGCAAATGGTAAGAATTCCTTTTTTATGGCAGCATAGAGTAGATATACCATAGTTTTCTTTCTTTTTAAATATATTTTATTGATTTTTTGCAGAGATGAAGGGAGAGGGATAGAGAGCTAGAAACATTGATGAGAGAGAGACATCGATCAGCTGCCTCTTGCACGCCCCACTGGGTATGTGCCCACAACCAAGGTACAAGCCCTTGACCAGAATTGAACGTGGGACATTCCAGTCTGCAGACCGACACTCTATCCACTGAGCAGAACCAGTCCTGGCAATGTATCATAGTTTTCTGATTCACTGATCTGCTGATGGGCACCTAGGCTGTTTCCAAATTGTAGCTATTGTAAATTGTGCTGCTATGGACATAGGGGTGCTTAAATCATTTCAATCCCACTCTTAGGAATATAGTGTTTCTAGTTTTACAATATATTCCTAAGAGTGGGATTGCTGGGTCGAACGGGGGTCCCATTTTTAGTTTTTTTAAGAAACTCCATACTGTTCTCCACAGTGGCTGCACCAGTCTGCATTTCCAACAGTGCACAAGGGTTCCTTTTTCTCTGCATCCTCACCAACACTTGTCATTTGTTGATTTGTTGATGATTGCCATTCTGACAGGTGTGAGATGGTATCGCATTGTCATTTTGATTTGCATCTCTCGGGTAATTAGTGACTTTGAACATGTTTTCATGTGTCTCTTGGCCTTCCTTTTGTCGTCCTTTGAAAAGGTTCTATTTAGGTCCATTCCCCATTTTTTTATTGCATCATTTATCTTCCTTTTATTAAGTTGTATCTTCCTGTAGATGTTGGAGATTATACCTTTATCAGTGATAACATTTGCAAATATGTTCTCCCATACAGTGGTCTTTCTTGTTGTTTTGTGGATGGTTTCTTTTGCTGTGCAAAAGCTTTTTATTTTGATGTAGTCCCACTTGTTTATTTTTTCTTTATCTTCCATTGCTCGAGGAACAGTATCAGTGAAGAAGTTCTTCCGGCAAATGTGCTGCTTGTGGATTCCTGTAGTATTTTTATGGTTTCCCGTCTGATGTTTAAATCCTGTATCTATTCCCCCCCCACCACAAGCCATAAGCTTTTTTTTTAAATGAATTTTTTATACATATCTCCCCAATTGCCGCCCCTCCTTCCCAGGCATAACCCAACCCCCCAGTATCTATGTTTATTAGTTATGCTTATATGCATGCATACAAGCTTTGATTGATCTCTTATCTACATCACCTATCTTTAATCTTCCTGCTGTAATTTCACAGTCTGTTTGAAGCTTTACTGCCTCTGTATCTATCCTTTTGTTCATCAGTTTATAATGTTCTTTATTATCCACAAATGAGTGAGATCATGTGATTCTTCTCCTTCAGTGACTGGCTTATTTCACTAAGCATAAGGCTCTCCAGTTCCAACAAGGTTGCTGCAAATGGTAAGAATTCATTCTTTTTACTGGCAGTATAGAATTCCATTGTGTAGATGTACCACAGTTTTCTGATCCACTCATCTGCTGACGGGCACCTAGGCTGTTTCCAAATTGAGCTATTGTAAATTGTGCTGCTATGAACATAGGGGTGCATAAATCCTTTCTGATTGGTGTTTGTGATTTCTTAGGATAAATTCCTAAGAGTGGGATTACAGGGTCAAATGGGAGATCCATTTTTAGTTTTTTGAGGAAACTCCATACTGTTCTCCACAGTGGCTGCACCAGTCTGAATTCCCACCAACAGTGCACAAGGGTTCCTTTTTCTCTGCATCCTCGCCAACACTTGTCATTTGTTGATTTGTTGATTGCCATTCTGACAGGTGTGAGATGGTATCACATTGTCATTTTGATTTGCATCTCTCGGATAATTAGTGACTTTGAACATGTTTTCATGTGTCCTTTGGCCTTCCTTTTGTTGTCCTTTGAAAAGGTTCTATTTAGGTCCATTCCCCATTTTTTTATTGGATCATTTATCTTCCTTTTATTAAGTTGTATATTCCTGTAGATGTTGGAGATTAAACCTCTATCAGTGATAATATTTGCAAATATATTCTCCCATACAATGGTCTTTCTTGTTTTGTGGATGGTTTCTTTTGCTGTGCAAAAGCTTTTTATTTTGATGTAGTTGCACTTGTTCATTTTTTCTTTAGCTTCCATTGGTCTAGGAACAGTATCAGTGAAGAAGTTCTTTTGGCATATGTCTGAGATTGTGCTGCTTGTGGATTCCTGTAGTATTTTTATGGTTTCCTGTCTGATGTTTAAATCCTGTATCTATTTTTTTCCCCCGCAAGCCATAAGATTTTTTTTAAATTAATTTTTTATACATATCTCCCCATTCCCACCCCCTCCTTCCCAGGCATAACCCAACGCCCCAGTGTCTATGTTCATTGGTTATGCTTATATGCATGCATACAAGTCCTTTGATTGATCTCTTATCTACCTCACCTAACTTTAATCTTCCTGCTGTAATTTCACAGTCTGTTTGAATCTTTACTGCCTCTGTATCTATCCTTTTGTTCATTAGTTTATAATGTTCTTTATTATCCACAAATGAGTGAGATCATGTGATTCTTCTCCTTCATTGATTGGCTTATTTCACTAAGCATAAGGCTATCAGTTCCAACAAGGTTGCTGCAAATGGTAAGAATTCATTCTTTCAAATGGCAGCAAAGAATTCCATTGTGTAGATGTACCACAGTTTTCTGATCCACTCATCTGCTGACGGGCACCTATGCTGTTTCCAAATTGTAGCTATTGTAAATTGTGCTACTATGAACATAGGGGTGCATAAATCCTTTCTGATTGGTGTTTGTGATTTCTTAGGATAAATTCCTAAGAGTGGGATTACAGGGTCAAATGGGAGATCCATTTTTAGTTTTTTGAGGAAACTCCATACTGTTCTCCACAGTGGCTGCACCAGTCTGAATTCCCACCAACAGTGCACAAGGGTTCCTTTTTCTCTGCATCCTCGCCAACACTTGTCATTTGTTGATTTGTTGATGATTGCCATTCTGACAGATGTAAGATGGTATCGCATTGTAGTTTTGATTTGCATCTGTCGGATGATTAATGACTTTGAACGTGTTTTCATGTGTCTGTTCGCCTTCCTTTTGTCATCTTTCGAAAAGGTTCTATTTAGGTCCTTTGCACATTTTTTTATTGGATCGTTCATCTTCCTTTTATTAAGTTGTATAAGTTGGCTGTAGATTTTGGAGATTAAACCTTTATCAGTGATATCATTTGCAAATATGTTCTCCCATACAGTGATCTTTCTTGTTGTTTAGTTGATGGTTTCTTTAACTGTGTAAAAGCTTTTTATTTTGATGTAGTCCCATTTGTTTATTTATTTATTTATTTATTTATTTTTAGCTTCGATTGCCTTTGGAGCAGCATCAGTGAAGAAGTTCTTTCGGTATATATCTGAGATTGTGCTGCCTGTGGATTCCTCTAGTATTTTTATGGTTTCCCTTCTAATGTTTAAGTCCTGCATCCATTTTGAGTTTAGTTTTGTATTTGGTGTAAGTTGGTGGTCCAGTTTCATTTTTTTTGCATGTATCTGTCCAATTTTCCCAACAACATTTATTGAAGAGGCTATCTTGGCTCCTTTGAATGTTCATGCCTCCTTTGTCAAATATTAGTTGAGCATAGTGGTTTAGGTGGATATCTGGGTTCTCTATTCTATTCCATTGGTCTATATGCTTGTTCTTGTGCCAGTACAAGGCTGTTTTGACAACAGTTGCTTTGTAATATAACTTGAAATCTGGTATTGAGATCCCACCTACTTTATTCTTCTTTCGCAGAATTGCTGTAGCTATATGTGGTCTTTTTTTTTTTTTTTGGTTCCAGATGAATCTATGAAGAATTCTTTCTAGGTCTGTGAAATATGTCATTGGTATTTTAATGGGTAGTGCATTGAATGCATAGAGTACTTTAGGTAGTATGGACATTTTAATTATGTTGATTCTCCCAATCCATAAGCATGGTATGCTCTTCCATCTGTTAACATCTTCCTCTATCCCTCTTTTCAGCATCTTGTAGTTTTCTATATATAGGTCTTTTACCACTTTATTTAGGTTTATTCCTAGGCATCTTAATTGCTTTGGTGCGATGGTAAATAGAATTGCTTTTTTAGTCTCTCTGTAATTTCACTATTAGTGTATAGAAATGCCACAGACTTCTTAGCATTGCCGAATTCATTAATTAAGTCAATTAGTTTTGGAATGCAGTCCTTTGGGTTTTTTATGTACAATATCATGTCATCTGTAAATAAGGACAGCTTTACTTCTTCTTTTCCAATTTGGATGCCTTTTATTTCTTCTTCTTGTCTAATTAAAATGGCTAATACTTCCAGTACTATGTTGTACAGGAGAGGTGAGAGTGGGCATCCCTGTCTTGTTCCTGTCCTTAGGGGAAATGGTTTTAGTTTTTTCCCATTAAGTATGATGTTAGCTGTGGGTTTATCATATATGGCTTTTATGATGTTGTGGTATGCTCCTTCTATTCTCACTTTGCTGAGAGTTTTTATCAAGAAAGAGTGTTAGATTTTGTCAATGGCTTTTTCTGCATCAATTGATATGACTATGTGATTTTTACCTCTCAATTTGCTTATGTGATGTATCACATTTATTTATTTGCGGATATTGAACCCTCCCTGCATTCCTGGAATGAATCCTGCTTGGTCATGGTGTATGATCTTTCGGATGTAGTGCATTGAATCTATTGATTGCTTTGGGTAGTATGGACATTTTAATGATGTTGATTCTCCCAATCCATGAGCATGGCATGCTCTTCCATCTGTTAACATCTTCCTCTATCTCTTTTTTCAGTGTCCTGTAGTTTTCTACATATAGGTCTTTTACCTCCTTAGTTAGGTTTATTCTTAGGTATCTTAATTTTTTTGGTGCAATGGACAATGGGATTGCTTTTTAAGTCTCTCTTTCTGTAATTTCACTATTAGTGTATAGAAATGCCACAGACTTCTTAGCATTAATTTTGTATTTGCTACATTGCCAAATTCATTAAATAAGTCAACCAGTTTTGGAATGGAGTCCTTTGGTTTTTTTATGTACAATATCATGTCATCTGCAAATAGGACAGCATTACTTCTTCTTTTCCAATTTGGATGCCTTTTATTTCTTCCTATCTAATTGCAATGGCTAATACTTCCAGTACTATGTCGAACAGGAGAGGTGAGAGTGGGCATCCCTGCCTTGTTCCTGTTCTTAGGGGAAATGGTTTTAGTTTTTGCCCATTGAGTATGAATTAGCTGTGGGTTTATTATATATGGCTTTTGTGATGTTGAGGTATGCTCCTTCTATTCCCACTTTGCTGAGAGTTTTTACCAAAAAATGGTGTTGGATTTTGTCAAATGCTTTTTCTGCATAAACTGATATGACTATGTGATTTTTATCAATTTGTTTATGAGATGTATCACGTTTATTGATTTGTGGATATTGTACCATCCCTTCATTCCTGGGATGAAAACTACTTGGTCATGGTGTGTGATCTTTCTGATGTACTGCTGTATCCAATTTGTTGAATTTTGTGAGGATTTTGGCATCTATGTTCATGAGAGATATTGGCCTATAATTCTCTTTCATTGTGTTGTCTTTATCTGGTCTTGGTATTAGGGTGATGCTAGCTTCATAGAAGGTGTTTGGAAGTGTTCCTTCTTCTTGAATGTTTTTGAATAGTCTGAGGAGGATAGGTTTTAATTCTTCCTTGAATGTTT
>PVJN01004618.1:0-71964 GCA_004026805.1 Lasiurus borealis | reverse complement strand
ATAGCATGCTGTTTAGTCTCCATGTGTTTGATTGCTTTCTATTGTTTTTATTACAGTTGATTTCCAGTTTTATGCCACTGTGGTCTGAGAAATTGCTTGATATGATTTCTATCTTCTCGAATTTGAAGAAACTTTTCTTATGACCCAACATATGATCTATCTGTGAAAATGCCCCCTGTGCACTGGAAAGAAGGTATATTCTGTTGCTTTGGGGTGAAATGTTCTGAAGATGTCAATTAACTCCATCTGGTCTAGTGTGTCATTTAGGATTGATGTTTGCTTACTGATTTTTTGTTTATAGGATTTGTCTAATGGTGACAAAGGGGTATCAAAGTCTCCTACTATGATTGTATTGCTGTTAATCTCTCCCTTAATATCCTCCAAGAATTTTTTAATGTATTTAGGTGCTCCTATATTGGGTGCATATATGTTTACCAGACTTATTTCTTCTTGTTGGATTGTTCCCTTTAGTATTATGAAGTGGCCTTCTTAACTCTTGTTATGGCCTTCATTTTGAGATCTAATTTGTCAGACATAAGTATTGCAACCTCAGCTTTTTTTTTTCATTTCCTTTTGCGTGAAATACCATCTCCCATTCCTTCACCCTCAATCTGTGTGCATCTCTTTTCCTGAGGTGAGTTTCGTGCACACAGCAAATATATGGATACTGTTTTCTTCTCCAATCGGTTACCCTACATCTTTTGATTGGAGCATTTAATTCATTTATATTTAAAATTATTATTGATGAGTACTTATCTGTTGCCATTTTTAGTCCTTACCCCGTGTTCCTTTTTCACTTCCTCTTTCTTTTTATTACAGCAGACCCTTTAACATTTCTTGCATTGCTGGTTTGGTGGTAATATATTCCCTTAGTCCTTTTTTTTGTCTGTGAAGCTTTTGATTTAACCTTCAATTTTGATTGAGAGTCTTGCAGGGTACAGTATTCTTGGATTCAGACCCTTCCTTTGCATGACTTTTTATATTTCATTCAATTCCCTTCTGGCATGATGAGTTTCTGTTGAGAAGTCAGTAGCTAGTCTTATGGGGGTTCCTTTATAGGTAACTTTCTGTTTCTCTCTGGCTGCTTTTAAGTTTCTTATTTTGTCTTCGGTGTTTGCCAATTTAATTATAATGTGCCTTGGTGTCAGTTTTTGGGGTTAATTTTGCTTGGGACTCTGTGAGCTTCTTGGATTTGTGTGGGTTGTTTTTTTTTCCTATATTGGGGAAATTTTCTGTCATTATTTCTTCAAACAGGTTCTCTAATCCTTGTTCAGTTTCCACTCTTTCTGGAACCCCAATTATGCCGATGTTGTTTTGTTTCATGTTATCCCAAAGTTCTCTTATGCTTTCCTCTTGCTTTTTAACTTTTTTTTTCCAGAGTCTGCTGTACTTCGGTATTTTTTCCTACTGTGTCTTCTCGCTCACTGATGTGGTCCTCTGCTTCTTCTAGTCTACTTTTGATGCTTTCTATTGAGTTCTTTATAGCAGTTACGTCATTTTTCATTTCTTCTTGATTATTCTGCATTTCTTTTACGTTCTTCCACATTTCTTCCTGCTTCTTTTGCATTTCTTCTTGCTGCTTCTGCATTTCTTCTTGCTTCTTCTTCATTTCCTCTTGGGTCTTCTTCCTTTCCTCTTGGCTCTTACTCACAATGTCGAACTTGTCTTCCATTCTTTTCATCCACCTTATGATAATTTCTCTGAATGCTTTCTCTGGCAGGCTTATTTCTGCTTCTCTTTTGTTTACTTCCTTTTCTGGTGATACCTGCCTATCTGTCGTATGTGGGCTGTTTCTTCTTCTGCCCATGGTTTTTCTTCTCCAGGTGTCTGGTGATGTAGTTCTCTCTCCTATATTGATTCAAAGGCACAAACTACAGCACACAAGGCACTGAACAGATATGTATTCACAATGTTAATAATCACCAATAAGGTGACCACCAATGAAAGACAAAGTAGGGGTAAGTAGAGAAAGAGGAAGAGGAAAATGAGGGAAAAAGAAAGGAAAGAAGTGCCAAAATCAAATTGGGAATGGGAAAAATAAATAAAGAAATAAATGAACTAAAAATAAAATAAAGTTAAATTTTAAAAAATAGGAGAAGAAAAAGAAAAGAGAAAGAGAAACAAAGTCAGAGAGAAAAGAAAGCGGATAAGAGAGAAAAGGATAACAAAATATAGATGTCAGGAGAAAACTCCAATAGAACAGTCAGTACTCCCAATAAAGGCCAGCCACCAGTACCTAGAGATTAATACAAACTGCAGATAACAACTGGTATTGAGGGAGGCGAGGGAAAAGAGTAGTAAATATAAAAACAAGCAAAAAGCAAAATAAAACAAGTAGAGTAAGCTAAAACAATCTCATGCAAAAGTTCAAATTATCGATATAATCACTGTTCAGGCAAATAGTAACAAAAGGACATAGAGAAAAAACAAATTTTTGGCTAGTGAAGAAAGAGGAGAGAGGTTTGTATGGACTTGTAGTAGGGGATTTGAAATTAGATATATAAGTGGGGTGAAATTTTAACCAGGTAAAGAGAAAGAATAGGGGGAAACTAAAGTTGGAAAGTGGAAGGGAAACGAGACAACAAAATCGGGAAAGTTAGAAGGAGAGTGTTGGCATAAAGGTAGAGTTGAGTTGGAGTAAAATTATGTTAACGGAAAGATGAAAATACAATGTTCAAAAAGGTAAAATACTAGTAGTAATTAATAATACTAGTTGAAAACAGAAATGTAATAATCAAAAAGGTAAAATCAATTGAGGCGGAAAGAAAAAAACAGTCTTTTAATTAAAATATGTAAGAAAAAAAATAGAGTGGTCATTCACTTCCACTATTATTCTGCTTGGCACTCCTGTTTCCCAGTAGGGAAGGTATTGCAGTTCCCTGTATTCCACTGTTGACATTTTAATCTCTTTATTCTTTGTGGTTATGCAAGAGTCAGTTTGTGTGTCATCCACTGGGTGGCGGTGTTTCGGAATTGATCTCTGAGACAAAGCATAGGACCTCTCTAGGCTGTGCTCAGTTCCTGCTACTCTGTGGTTCTCAAAGCCAGTTTGTGGGGATTTTGCAGCCGGGACACTGTAATAACTCCCAGGCTGCCCCTCTGCCCCAGATAAAAACGAGTAGTTTTCCAGAGCTCCCCTCTGTCAACAGCTCAGAGAGTTTGCCTCCACACTGAGGGATCACGCCGTGCCCACCTCTGAGGACCTCTCCAGAGGCAGCTTTCCCGAAGCCCGGCTCCCACAATGTGTGCATCTCTGTTTTGAGGGGCAGGAGACCTCACCTTATCTCAGGCGAAATCTGACCTTTCCGTGTGCCTTATGGATCTCTGAATCTGCCGAGTGTCTGTGCCGATTGGAGAGCAGTGTTCTGGGTCTCTGGCTGTTCGGTGGGTGTTTCAGCCCGCCGCAGCTTTCAGACTGCTGCAGACATCCACCTCCCTCTGCAAGATGGCGTGGTGTCCGCGTTCACACTGGTGGCTCTGGCCAACAAAAACCCCGTGGCAGTGGGGCTGCTTGGCCAGGAGAGCCCTGTCCAGTCGTTCCCCACCTTCTCCTGGTGGATAACTGACTCTTAATTTGCTAACACACACTCCCAATGCGACTCTTATCTGCTCTCTCTCCCTCTGCCCAGCGACAAAGCTCCAGATGCATCCGTCTATTCTGCCGCCCTTTTCCAAAAATCCTGTATGTATTTTGAGTTTATTTTTGTATGTGGTGTAAGTTGGTGGTCTAGTTTCATTTTTTTTTGCATGTATCTATCCAATTTTCCCAACACCATTTGTTGAAGAGGCTGTCTTGACTCCATTGTATGTTCATGCCTCCTTTGTAAAATATTAATTGAGCATAGTGGTTTGGGTAGATATTGGGATACTCTATTCTATTCCATTGTTCTATATGTCTGTTCTTGTGCCAGTACCAGGCAGTTTTGAGAATAGTTGCTTTGTAATATAGCTTGAAATCTGGTATTGAGATCCCACTTACTTTATTCTTCTATGTCATGATTGCTGTCACTATTTGGGGTCTTTTTTCCACCCCCAGCTGAATCTTTGAAGAGTTCTTTCTAGGTCTGGGAAATATGTCATTGGTATTTTAATGGGTAGTGCATTGAATCTATAGATTGCTTTGAGTAGTATGGACATTTTAATGATGTTAATTCTCCCAATCCATGAGCATGGTATTCTTTTCCATCTGTTTACATCTTCCTCTATCTCTTTTTTCAGTGTCCTGTAGTTTTCTGCGTATAGGTCTTTTACCTCCTCAGTTAGGTTTACTCCTAGGTATCTTAATTTTTTTGGTGCAATGGTAATTGGGATTACTTTTTTAGTCTCTCTTTCTGTAATTTCACTATTAGTGTATAGAAATTCCATAGATTTCTTGACATTAATTTTGTATTCTGCTACATTGCCAAATTCATTAGTTAAGTCTATTAGTTTTTAGATAGAGTCCTTTGGGTTTTTTATGTACAGTATCATGTCATCTGCAAATAAGGACAGCTTTACTTCTTCTTTTCCAATTTGGATCTCCTTTATTTTTTCTTCTTGTCTAATTATAATGGCTATCACTTCCAGTACTATGTCAAACAGGAATGTTGAGAGTGGGCATCCCTGTCTTGTTCCTGTTCTTAGGGGTAATGATTTTAGTTTTTTCCAATTGAGTATGATGTTAGCTGTGGGTTTATCATATATGGTTTTTATGATGTTGAGGTATGCTCCTTCTATACCCACCTTACTGAGAGTTTTTATCAAGAAAGGATGTTGGATTTTATCAAAAGATTTTTCTGCATTAATTGACATGACTATGTGATTTTCATCTCTCAATTTGTTTATGTGATGTATCATGTTTATTCATTTGCGGATATTGTACCATCCTTGCATTCCTGGGATAAATCCTACTTGGTCATGGTGTATGATCTTTCTGATGTACTGCTGGATCCGATTTGCTAGAATTTTGTTGAGGATTTTGGCATCTATGTTCATGAGAGATATTGGCCTATAATTCTCTTTCATTGTGTTGTCTTTATCTGGTCTTGGTATTAGGGTGATGCTGGCTTCATGGAAGGTGTTTGGAAGTGTTCCTTCTTCTTGAATATTTTTTAATAGTCTGAGAAGAGGTCTTAATTCTTCTTTATTGCTTGATAAATCTCTCCTGTGTAGACATCTGGTTCCAGGATTTTGTTTGCTGGAAGCTTTTTGACTGCTTCAATTTCTTCCATAGTTATTGGACTATTGAGATGTTTATATTCTTCCTGATTGAGTTTTGGAAAGTTATATTTTTCTAGAAATATGTCCATTTCTTGCAGGTTGTCCAATTTGTTGGAATAGAGTTGTTCATAGTATTTTTTAACTATCCTTTGTATTTCGGCGGGGTCTGTTGTATTTCTCCTCTTTCATTTCTGATTTGGTTTATTTGGGTCTTCTCTCTTTGCTTCTTTGTGAGCCTGGCTAGAGGTCCATCAATCATGTTTATCCTTTCAAAGAACCAGCTCTTTGTTTTGTTGATCTTTTGAATTGTTTCTTTGGTCTCCAAGTTGTTTATCTCCGCTCTGATCTTCACGATTTCCTTCCTTCTGAGTACACTGGGCTTTTCTTTTTGCACTCCTCCTAACTCTTTGAGTTGTAGGGTTAGGTAATTTATTACCATTGTTTCCTGTTTTTAGCAGTAGGCTTTTAGAGCTATGAACTTCCCTTTCAAGACTGCTTTCACTGTTTCCCATAAATTTTGTATTGTTTTGTTGTCATTGTCACTTGTTGCCAGTATGATTTTTATTTCTTCCTTGCTCTCTCTGGTTAGCCAGTCATTGTTTAATAACATGCTGTTTAGTCTCCATGTGTTTGATTTCTTTCTATTGTTTTTATTACAGTTGATCTCCAGTTTTATGCCACTGTGATCTGAGAAAATGCTTGATATGATTTCTATCTTCTGGAATTTGAAGAGACTTTTCTTATGACCCAACATAGGTTCTATCTTTGAAAATTACCTATGTGCACTGGAGAAGAAGGTATATTCTGTGGCTTTGGGGTGAAATGTTCTGAAGATGTCAATTAATTCCATCTGGTCTAGTGAGGCATTTAGGATCGATGTTTCTTTGCTCATTTTTTGTTTAGAGGATTTGCCCAGTGGTGACAGTGGGGTATTAAAGTCTCCTACTATGATTGTATTGCTGTCAATCTCTCCCTTAATATCCTTCAGGAGTTTTTTTAATGTATTTACGTGTTCCTATATTGGGTGCGTATATGTTTATCAGAGTTATTCCTTCCTTTTGGATTGTTCCCTTTATTATTATGTAGTGGCCTTCTTTATCCCTTGTTATGTCCTTCACTTTGAGATCTAATTTGTCAGATATAAGTATTGCTATCCCAGTTTTTTTTTTCATTTCCATTTGCCTGTAACACCATCTTCCATCCCTTAACCCTCAGTCTTTGTGCATCATTTTTTCTGAGGTGGGTTTCTTGTAGACATCAGATATATGGATCATGTGTTCTTATTCAATCAGTTACCCTATGTCTTTTGATTGGTACATGTAATCCATTTACATTTATAGTTATGTTGCCATTTTTATTCTTTACCCCCGTGTTCCTCCGTCGCTTCCTATTTTTTTTTTTTTTTTTTTACAGTAGACCCTTTAACATTTCTTGCATTGCTGTTTTAGTGGTGATGAATTCCCTTAATCCTTTTTTGTCTGTGAAGCTCCTGATTTCTCCTTCAGTTTTGATTGAAAGCTTTGCCGGGTACAGCATTCTTGGATTCAGACCCTTCCTTTGCATGACTTTGTATATTTCTTTCCATTCCCTTTGGGCCTGATGAGTTTCTGTTGAAAAATCAGTTGCTAGTATTATGGGGGTTCCTTTGTAGGTAACTTTCTGTTTCTGTCTGGCTGCTTTTAAGATTTTACTTTGTCGTTGGTGTTTCCCATTTTAATTATAATGTGACATGGTGTCGATTTTTTGTCGTTCATTTTGCTTGGGACTCTGTGAGCTTCTTGGATTTGTGTGTGTGTGTGTGTGTGTGTTTTCTTTCCTATATCAGGGAAGTTTTCTGTCATTATTTCTTAAAACAGGTTTTCTATTCCTTGCTCAGTTTCCACTCTTTCTGGAACCCCAATTATGCAGATGTTGTTTGTTTTCGTGTTATCCTGAAGATCCCTTAGGCTCTCCTCTTGCTTTTTAATTTTTTTTTTCTAGAAGCTGCTGTACTTGGGTATTTTTTCCTACTTTGTCTTCTAGCTCACTGATGGGGTCCTCTGCTTTTTTAAGTCTACTTTTGATGTTTTCTATTGTGTTCTTTACAGCTGCAATGTCATTTTTCATTTCTTCTTGATTATTCTTCATTTCCTCTTGGTTCTTCTTTATTTTCTCTTGGCTCTTCTTCATTTCCTCTTGGTTCTTACTCATATTGTCGATTTTGTCTTCCATTCTTTTCAGCCACCTTATGACCATTTCTCTGAACTCTTTCTCTGGCAGGTTTATTTCTGCTTCTATTTCGTTTACTTCCTTTTCTGATGATACCTGCTTTTCTTTCATATGTCAGCTGTTTCTTCGTCTGCCCATGGTCTTTCTTCTCTGGGTGTCTGGTTATGTAGTTCTCTCTCCTATGTTGACTTAAAGGCACAAACTACAACATGGCCAGGTACAAAACACAAGGCATTTATCTCAGGCAAAATCTGACCTTTCTGTGTTGCGTGTAGAGCTCCCCTGAGTCTGAGTGTTTGTGCCGATTGGAGAGTGGTGTTTTGGGTCCCCCGGCTGTTTGGTGGGTGCTGCAGCTAGCCTTTCAGACCAGTGTAGACATTCACTTCTCTCTGAAAGATGGCATGGTCTCCGCGTTTGCGCTGGTGGCTCTGAATACTAAAACCCTGTGGCAGTGGGGCTCCCTGGTTAGGAGAGCCCTGTCCAGCCGTCCCCCACTTCTCCTGGAGGACAACTGTCTCTTAACTTTCCAACAAACGCTCCCAGTGTGACCCTCAGCCATTCTGTCTGCTCACATCAAGGCTCCGGACACATCCGTCTATTCCACCATCATTTTTCCCCCCTATGGCTACTATTTTAAATTCAGGTTTACAACCTAGGAGTCTGGGCTGCCCGTCACTATAAGAATCACACTAAGCAAAGAGAGGGCTATGTATATGAGCATTCATTTCAATCCTGCTGGCAGTGTGAAGAGCAGTTAGCCACCCTGGGAATTCTGCTCTGCTCCCTCACAGTTAGCTGGTCACACACACCAGGGAGCCCAGAGCTAAGTGCAGCTGCAAGCTGCACGTGTAACAGGGAAATGGGAGGAGCTGCACTCCAGCCTGCAGGAGCTGAAAGCCAGATAACAAGGGGGCCAATCTTCTATGATGTTACCCACAGCTCAGCCACACTTGGGACTGGACAATGGAAGCATTTCTGAGGTAAACCCCCAGAGGGTCAGGGTCTGGGCAGAGCCACCAAATCAGAGTGTGTCCTGTCCTTGGTCTGTTCTCAAAATGTATTTCTTTTCTGAGTCATGGACCCACTGAGGCATCTTATCGTTCTACAGCCTGTTTCATCGTCCAAAGTCCCAAGGTCTGTAAGAAAACTTTTCATCTTCGTAGTTAGTAGGTGAACAATTGTTAGATAGCCATGGCTCTATTCCTATTGCATGTCCGGCCCCCTATCATTATAAATCATTAAAGCTTACCAATTCACACTATAATAATAGCCTGTAACGAACACAGGCAGAAACAATCACTCCATAAATGATGCACAGACTGATGCAGTCTGGAGTTAACAGCAGCTAATACAGGGATACCGGTTGATAATGCGGATTTTGTAATCAAAGAAAACATGAAAATTTTAAGAGAAACACCAAAAGTGCTTTATTCAAAGTAACATTCTTCACTAGCTACACATTTTCCCATCTTTCAGGTAATTTGTGGATGCCATCCCAATGGAACTTTTCTTGTTTTGAGGCAAATCATTCAGAGACTAAATTTTCCACTTCATTGTACATTTTAAAGTGCTGCTCAGAACAAGTGCAATTGATCAGAACAGTGGTCATCTGAAGGAGCAAGGTCTGGTGAATATAGCTGGTGGGTTAATACATCCCAGGCAAGATCTTTTCACGTTTCTTTAACTGGTTTTATAGTGTGTGATGGTGCACCATCATGAAGCAAAATTACTTTGCCATGTCTTTAGGCACATTCTAGTTATTTCACCATCAAAACATGGTTCAAATTGATTATTTGTTGTCAGTAGCAATCAGTATTAATGGTTTCACCTGGTTTTAGAAGCTCATAATACACCACACCTTCCTGATTCCACCAAACACAGAGCATTCTTTTCTTTCTGAAGCGATTTGGCCTTGCAGTCGATGATGGTTGACCTGGATTAATCCATGATTTTGTGCTTTTGGGATTCTCAAAATAAATCCACTTTTTATTGCCAGTCACAATTTGATGCAAAAAAGACTTTCATGCCGTTGAAGCAACATTTTACTGATGACTTGTGGGTTTTCCATTAGTTTTTGTTCAGTTGGTGTGGCACCCATTTTTCCTCCTTTCAAATCTTTCCCATTGCTTATAAATGATCAAAAATTGTTTGCTGAACAACGTTTACTCTTTCTGCAAGTTGTTTTTGAGTTTGACATGCAACTTCATCCAACAATGTAATTTTTGGTCTTCAAACTTTTTTGGTTGACCTGGATATTCTTTGTTTTTCACATAGAAATCATCACTTTCAAAGAATTTACACCAGCGTTCACAAGTATCTTGAGATGGAGCATGTTCACCATAAGTTTCCCAAAGTATAGGGTAACTTTCAGCAGCACTTTTCTTCAAAATAAAGTAATGAATTAACACTTTCCACAAATGCTCTTTTTGGGGGGACAAAATTCAACATTTTAAGTGTAAAAAATATCTATGAGAGAGAAATCAAGATGGTGGCATAGGTGAACACCTAAACTGCTGCCTCGCACAAGAATTTCAAAACTACAGCTAAAGGACAGAACAGACATCATCCAGAACCACAGGAAAGCTGGCTGAGTGGAAATTCTACAACTAGAAGGGAAGAGAGGGGACTCAGAGGAGCTGCAAAAAGCTGAGGTACAGAGACATATGTATGGAGAGGATGGATGGTGGAGTGCCTGGCTGGCTGCCTCCAGGAGGAGGGAGACAGAAACTCCCGACTGCACTGAACCCCACATCCCAGGGAGACTCATATGAGGGGAGTCTGGAAAAGGGAGGAGTGCACAGAAACTTAGGGGAGCCGCAAAAGGCAGAGGTCTGGAGGTGCGCAAGTACGAGTGCACACAAAGAAGACTGCAGCCATTACCAAGGGACACTTAGACCCAGGGCCGTGTAGGGGAGGGCTGACAAGAAGCCAAGGCTGTCTGCTCAGCCCTGAGACTTTGCCCAATCCAAGCTGAACACAGAGGCTTTTGCAATTTTGCAAGTCTTGTTTCATAAGGCTGACTCCAGCACAGAAGTTCTCCTGGCATAGACACAACTGATCCTAACAACCATTTAGCTTGGAGGTCAACTCCCCCCAGTGATACCAACAACAATTAAGACTTAACAACAACAAGGCTATACACACAGTCCACAAAGGGGTACACTGAGAGTGTCCACATCAGGTAACTGGGGAGGCAGAGCTACTGGGCTACATAGGACACCTAGCACACAAATCTACTCTACCAACTGAAGGAAACAATGAAAATGCGGAGACAAAGGAACAGATCACAAGGGAAAGAAATGGAGAAAATCAAACGACTGTGTATAGAGTTTAAAACCACGCTTATAAGGATTTTCAAGAATTTCTTAGAAAATATGGATAAATTTAGCGAGACACAAAAGGAGATGAAAAAGGACCAACAAGAAATTAAACATACACTGACTGAAATAAAACATATTATACAGAAACCTAAGAGGAACACAAGAATCAAGTCAGATTTGAAATACACAGAAGCAGAAAACACTCAACTGAAAAAAAAAAACAAAAAGAAAAAGGAATCCAAAAATTGGAAGATGGGAGTGCCAGAAGAAGAGAGAGAGCAAGATACTGAAAACCTATTTGAAGAAATAATGACTGAAAACTTCCCACATCTGGTGAAAGAAATAGACTTACAAGTCCAGGAAGCGCACAGAACCCCAAACAAAAGGAATCCAAAGAGGACCACACCAAGACACATCATAATTAAAATGCCAAGAGCAAAAGACAAAGAGAGAATATTAAAAGCAGCAAGAGAAAAACAGTTAGTTACCTACTAGGGGCTACTGATATGATTGTCAGCTGATTTCTCAACAGAAACTATGCAGACCAGATGGGAATGGCAAGAAATATTCAAAGTGATGAATAGCAAGAACCTATAACCAAGATTACTCTACCCAGCAAACCTATCATTCAGAATTGAAGGTCAGATAAAGAGCTTCGCAGATAAGAAAAAACTAAAGGAGTTCATCAACACCAAACCAATATTATAAGAAATGCTAAAAGGTCCTCTTAAGAAGAGAAAGAAGAA
Source organism: Lasiurus borealis (assembly GCA_004026805.1). Taxonomy (NCBI): domain Eukaryota; kingdom Metazoa; phylum Chordata; class Mammalia; order Chiroptera; family Vespertilionidae; genus Lasiurus; species Lasiurus borealis. Next base: position 60,491 of record PVJN01004618.1, on the reverse strand, counting down.
GAAAAAGGTAAAGATAAGAATTATGAACAACAAATACATACAAGTGAATCTAAAAGTCAAGTGAATTGAAAATCTGATGAACAGAATAAACTGGTGAATCTAATAGAATCAGGGGCATAGAAAGGGAGTAGACTGACAATTCTTAGTGGTGAGGTTTCAGGGAAAGAATGGACAAAAATTGTACACCTATGGATGAGGATAATGGCGGTGGAGAAGGTAAGGGCAGAGGGAGAGATGGGAGCCGGGTGGAGGGGAGCTATTAGGGGAAAAAAGAGGAACAATTGTAATAATCTGAACAATAAAGATTTATTAAAGTAATAAAATATCTATGATATTAACACCTTCAGAATATTTGACATATGAAGTTTTGAAACTTGCTGTCAATACAACAAAATAACATAGGTATCAAGTCGCATGTATATCAACATATGTGTAACTCCATCTATTAAAAAATATCCTCATTATTAATGTGTACAGCTTCAGACCAAAACATTAAAGACCCGACACATAGGATGGTAGCCATTCCTATTTTTTGACAAGGAGCTCTTGTGCCTGTGAGATTTGTCTCTGATTTAATCATAGCCACAGGGGCCTTGCTAAAGGTCTGGTTGAGAACAAATCCAAAATCAAAGAAAACTGGTATCTAGCCAAGACTGGTTTGGCTCAGTGGATAGAGTGTCGGCCTGCGGACTGAAAGGTCCCAGGTTCCATTCCAGTCGGGGGCATGTATCCTGGTTGCCGGCACATCTCCACTGTGGAGCGTGCAGGAGGCGGCTGATGGATGTCTCTCTCTCATCGATGTTTCTGACTTTCTATCTCTCTCCCTTCCTCTCTGTAAAAAAATCAATAAAATATATTAAAAAAAAAACACAACAAAACAAAACAAAACAAAAAAAACTGGTATCTAAATCTCCTTCATTTGTTAATGTGACAGGGCGTTACAAATTGGAAATTGAGGCAAAAGCACTGCGATACAAGTGATTTGGAAAGGTAATCATTTTGGTCATTTTGGCCAAGAAAGTCTTGACCCACATGAATGGTCTTAAATGGTCAGGTTTAGAAAGGGAAGTGGATTTTTGTTTGTTTGAAAGAATTGAAGTGAGTTTGTGTCAGAATCAGGGAGGCAAATTTTGAGATTACAAAAATGATCAAGATAGAAGGGGTCCAGTTCTCAGAATGTGAACTCACCAGCAAAAAACACTGAAGGAAAGCATTTTTGTGTCCAAATGTTTCTATTTCACTCCTTGGTGTTCTGCTTCTGAGAGAATTGTCATTGCTTCAGAAGCTAGATTTATCTAATACTTGAACAGCTCTGGCTGGGAACTATGTGTTTTCTTTAGAGCTACTGCTGAAATTGACTTTTCTGTTACTGAGATTCACTGACTTAAAAATAAAAGGGCTTTTCAAAGTGAGGGACTGCAAGCACTTACTGCACATGAATAACAATAGTTACTCTGGTCACACAAATGCAGGCAGAAGCCCATATAGTTTTCCAATAAGGAGACAAAAACAAAGGATACTGATGAGAAAGGTAGGCAATGATTGCATCAGTAGGCAGAAGGCATTTCGCCAGTAAATCAGATGATGTTTCTCAAGTTAGGAAACAAAAGTACCTGGAGATGCTGGGGATCGAACCCAGGACCTCATGCATGCTAAGCATGCGCTCTACCACTGAGCTACATCCCCATTTCCTGTGAGTGGGGTTATCTAAACTATCTTCTTTTAAATGAAACATAAATCTACATTTAAAAAAGTAAATATAATTTGCTCTGTCATAACCGAGAGTTAAGATTTTTTATTACAATCCCTTTCCAAGGAATTCTGACTCTTGTAGATATTCAGTGTTGATGAGAATATACTGGAATCAGAAATTTCAGTAAGAAACATTCTCCCAGACACTCTTCCTCTGAGTTTTCCTTTTTTTTTTTCCCCAAAAAGCTAAACAAGACAAAATAAAGATCCTTACAGGAAAATTAAAACCCGTTGCCAGTGACTGCTTAATGATGGAATCTACCAAACTAGTCCAATTTCCCTCCCTATTTCTGCACCCCGTTCCCAGACCCCAGACCCCGCTGCGCACCTTCTCTTAGAAAGCAAAGAACAATGGAGGGGTCTCTGTCACCAAGGTTAACCTCCTTCCTTCCTCTTGGAAACTAGGAGGGCTACAGGGCACAGACTCGGGTTGCGCCCTGCAGCCACGGGCCTTCTTTTAACCTAGAGTGTATAATCACAGCCGGGACCAGAACCGGCTGCTGAGTCCCAGGCAGGAAGTAAGACGCAGCCCGAGCCTGGGTCCGGGAGCACTCCTCTCCGAGAGGGGGCGGCTCTCCGGACCCTGGGATCCATTCCTCACCGAGGGGCACAAACTAGAAGGTTTTGCTCCTGCCTGGTCCAAAGAAGTACCGGATACGGAGATCGGTGAACAAATCTAGAAGAATCGATAGGGATGCCCCGTGAAAATGCGGGAGCGCGAGGCGGAAGCAGGGGCGCAGGCGGAGGAGCGCCCATTCCCCCGTTTTGCTGGGAGAAACCGTGGAGAGGAGGCCGGGAAGCGTCCCCGGATCGCGCCAGCATGGCCCTCGTCTCGCCTTGCTGTGGGGCTGCTCTGTCCGCTCGGAGGACGTGGGCCGGCCGCTCGCAGAGCCCAGGAGTGGCCGGAAGAAGACCCAGCCCACGACGGTGCGTGCGGATAGTCGGTTCCTGAAAGGAAAGACTCACTCGGCAGCCTCCTAAGCCAGGTGTTTTTCCAGATGAAAAGAGAAACGTGACAAAGGAGCCACCCATCTTAGCACTGCTGTTTGGTTTTCAAGGACGTAGTTTCTGATAACAGTCTGCAATCTTGAGAGAAACCGATAATCATTGTTTTTCTTAAGAAACAATTATTCCCCTAAGAGAAATGCAAAAAACAGCTTGCTAGGAATACCGAGTATTATCTATTGCTGACGAGTATTCCAAACTTTAGTGGATTGAAAACAATACATGTTTATATCTCACAGATATGAAGGTGAGGTCCTCGCGGGGCCTGGCTGCGGCTGACCGGCCCGTCCTCGCAGGCACCTTGTGTCTGAAGGGTCTGCTTCTAAGGGCTCTTTCCGAGTCTACAGGCCTGTTACTCCTCTGCGTGTCTTTTTGCTTTTTTTCCAATTAGGTTTGTTGGGGTGGCACTGGTTAGTGAGATGACATGCGTTTCCAGTGATACATCCCCTGCATATGCACCGTGTGCCGCGCCCAGTCCCCTCTGCGGCCTGGCGACCTCCCGAGAGCTAGGACTGGGCCCGAGGTCGCAGAGCGCGGTTGGGCCTCTCGCGGTGACTGTAACACCTGACCGAAGTACATTGGGGTCATTGTTAAAATGCAAATGAGTGATGGGTGGAGAGATGGATGAAAGAATAAAGAGGAGATATTTTCAGTGGCTACTTAGGAGATTTTAAATATGAGAAATAAGGACATTTGTCTTCAATCTTCTTAATTCTATTTAAAGAATAGAAAGTTTGTGAAAATTTATAAATTATCCAAGCTAACCTTATTCAACATATAGCAATTTAATAAATTAAATCAAGAATTAAAAAAAAATTTTCATAAAACGTATTTCCAGTCTAAGAAAAAGTATGCTGTGTGAAATCTTAAGGAAAATGATAACCTCTATGCCACATAGAATATTCTAGAATATAGAAAAGCTCTATAGGTTATTTTAGATGACTATTAACAGAAAAACTCAGTGGAAAAATTGTAAGAAAGGAAAATTATAGGAATGAAAGGACAGAAATAAAAGGCCTTTCCTTTTCTTCGCTGTGGCTCCCACAATGTCTGAGAAGCAGCTGGCAACTAAGCCCCAAGATTGTTAGCTCTGTTACAGAAATCAGAATAACCAAACCATGCTCGGAGAGTTTGGAGTTACATTTAATATGCACGGGTCCAGACGAAAATGTTTCTCAAATTCTGGGTCCCAACATGCAGAAAATTTCCGTATTTATATGTTTTTACCTTCTTTGTCTCCCAAATATGGAATGTTTTCTGCCCCTTTGCAAGTTCTTAAAGGGCCCCTATGTGCTGAGGCCTTGAGACCTTAACCAAAGGCCTGGCCTGGTGCCAGCAGTGATAATTTTGTTCAGGGAAGGTTTAATGGCCTCTCTGACGTGAGAATAGTCTCATTTTCCTTATTATTTAAGCAAGCAAGCATTTACAGAAGCTAATAGCAAGGTTAAAATTTCAAACAGCAGTTTTTATAGAAGATGGATGCTTTAGCTCCTCTGGTTCAAACAGCCTCTTGGTTCAAAAGGTTGACATACTAGTAAATCACCCTCAGGCTAAGTCACTCTATATACAGTATATAAATATATATTGCAACCTATTACTTATGTATTTCAGTTCTCTATCTGTTTTGAAACTTTATTTGCTATTTTTTTCATATCACTTATTATTTTTTTTTAACAATTTCTTAGTGATTTCTTCCTCTGTACTTCAGCTGTCCTTTCGTTCTTTTATTTTTCTCTTTCATGGATGCCATGTGTCTTTGGAAGCTTCTTTAGACCAAATGAATGCCCTTTTAGGATTCTTCTACATGACTAGGAGTTCACTTTTTAAATAATAATTATATGTGGGGGGCGGGGCTCAGGATTTTAGAGACAGTTAGGTGGGGAGTAGCCAAGAAAAGGTTGGGATCCACTGTTATTTATAGGCTTATGAAGATGCTGATAAAGATACCTCTTAGGACATTTGCCTGAACTGAAGAAAAAAAGTAAACCAAGTTTTCAAAGACACATCCCCCATATCTGTTCAATTTTTGCCCCCAAATCCTACTCTCTTCCATGTCACCTGGCAACAGCAACCTTTAGGCAAGAATGCCAGTCTTCCTTCTTGCCTTTGTATTGATTAGCGCTGCACTGGCTCTTTCCCTTCTGGAAAGGTAAAATAAACTCTCTCTCTGTATCTGTCTCTTCCTTTAATTCTTTCACAGACCAACTCACCAGCCAAAAACCCTCCCAAGGACCATTTCACTAGTGAATAAACTTAAACACCAGCCAGCAGACTTCTGAGTCTGGTTCTATACTCGAAGATTTTGGAAGTCACTATGTGGTCCCAACAACAAACAGGAAACTGAATAGACTGAACAATCAACAACCTCTTCTTATATCTGTAAAAAGGCAAGGACCCAGGGCAAACCATACTGCTCCCAAAATTAAAGAGACCCAAGTGAGCAAAGGGAGTGCTGCCTGGCTTACCTGGCCAGTGACTCTCAGGGATGAGGGAGCCGGGACTGGGATGCATGGCATCCTGGTTCTGTGCAGATAAACCTGACACTTATAACTCCAGTGAGACGGAGTCTTGGAGGGCATACTTTCGTGAGTTTTGTCTCTAGAAACTTGACCAGGCTCTCATAGTAAATATAAAAATATTTTAGAAAATGCCCTTGTGCTTCCAGCAGGGAACAGAGGTGAAGTCTGTTGTTCTTAAGAGGGCCTGTCCTCCAGAGAATCTACTGCAGCACAGGGAACTCGCTGGGGTTGCATCAGTAGGGGGAAGGGACACACCCACTCTTCTTGTGAAGGAGAAAACGACTGAGAAACGGTTGTAAGGTTCCCGGTCCAGAGGCATAAGGTCATTAAAGGACTGAGACCTGTTCCTGAGACTGCAGAATGCTCCCCCTCGAAACTTGCCACCACTTCCTAACATTTTGCAAACACACTTCCTCTATCCAAAACGATCGTCCCATCGCCTTGTCCTTGTTTGCAGTTTCACTTTGCATGGTTTCAGTTACCGGTGGTCAACTACAATTCAAAACATTAAGTAGAAAAATTCCAGAAATAACAATTCCTAAGTTTTAAGTTGCAGGCTGTTCTGAGTAGCATGACGAAAGCTCACACCATCTTGCTCCATCCCACTGGGATGTGAATTTCCTTTGACCAGTGCATTCTCACTGCAGGTGCTCCTCATTCACTAGTCAGTCAGTATCACATAAACTGTCATTGTCGCAGCGCTGTGTTGAAGTAACCCTCATTTCACTTAATAATGGCCCCAGAGTGCAAGAGTGCTAATGCTGGCAACTTTCAGATATGCCACCGAGAAGTCATTAAGTGTTTTCTTTAAGTAAAAAGGTGAAAGTTCTCAGCTTAATAAAGATAAAAATAATTGTATGCTGAGATTGCTAAGATCTAAGATAAGAACAAATCTTTTATTTATACATTGCTTAATTTATAAATTAAACTTTATCATAGATATGTATGTATAGGAAAAAAACAGTATATACATGCTTAGTACCACACAACGTTTCAGGCATCCACAGGTATTGGAACATACCCCCCACGGGTAGGGGGACTACTGTATATTATATTCAGCTATCAAAAACAAAGTACAGCCCTAGCCAATGTGGCTCAGCTGGTTGAGTGTTGTCTTGTGCACTGAAAGATTACCAGTTTGATTTCGGGTCAGGGCACATGTCTAAGTTGTGAGCTTGATCCCTGGTAGTGGCATGCAGGCAGCAGCCAATCAATATTCCCTCTCAGATGTTTCTCTCTCACATTGATGTTTCTCTCTCACATTGATGTTTCTCTCTCTTCCTCTCCCTTTTTCACTCTAAAAAAAAATCTGTAAAAATATTTTCTTAAAATATATTTTATTGATTTTTACAGAGATGAAGGGAGAGGGATAGAGAGTTAGAAATATCGATGAGAGACATTGATCAGCTGCCTCTTGCACACCCCCTACTGGGGATGTGCCCGCAACCAAGGTACATGCTCTTGACTGGAATCGAACCTGGGGCCTTTCAGTCCGCAGACCGACACTATCCACTGAGCCAAACTGGTTTTGGCTGTAAAAATATTTTTTAATGCACATCAAAGGGCAAAAAACAATGTGAAGAGACAGAGCAAGTACAGAACCACACATGGCAAGGGAGTTGGAATTCTCAGATTGTGAATTTAAAACAACTGTGATCAATATGCTAAAGAATATCTATACTAATAAAAGGGTAATTGATAATTAGACTGGATCAAACGGCCATCTTCTGGATGTCCAACTTTCTTCTGGACAAAGCCATAGTGGTGGGGCCAAGGCAGAGGCAGTTAGGGGTGATCAGGCTTGCAGGGGAGAGCAGTTAGGGGCTATCAGGCCAAGCAGGGGAGGGAAGTTGGGGGGCGGGCAGGCCAGCAGGGGAGAGCAGTTGAAGGCATTAGGCAGGCAGGCAGGTGAGTGGTTAGAAGCCAATGGTTCTGGATTGTGAGAGGGATGTCTGGCCAGCAGTTGGACATCCCTCAAGGGGTCCCGGATTGGAGAGGGTACAGGCTGGGCTGAGGGACATCCCTCCATCCCCTGTGCATGAATTTCGTGCACTGGGCCTCTAATAATGAATAGAATGGACAGCATGCAAGAGCAAATTAGTAATGTAAGTATAAAGATGAAAATCCTAAGAAAAACTAAAAAGAAGTCCTAAAGATCAAAAGCATAGCAATGGAAAGGAATGATGGCTTTAATGGGCTTAACCATAGTCTAAACATAGTTGAGAAAACATTCTCTGAACTTAAATATATATCAATAGAACTTCCAAAAATAAAATAAAACATTGCCTAAGGACTCTGGGATAAGTACAAAACTTGTAACATAGCATGGGAATATCAGAAAGGAAAGAAGGAAATAGAACATTGGAGACAATAATGACTGAAAATTTCTTAAAACTAATATCAAACACCAAACATAGATCCAGAAAGCTCATAGAACACCAATAAGAAGAAAACCCTATACATAAATCTGCATTGGAGGCTTTTAGAAAGACATTAAATAATAACTAAGATATGGTGTAAAAATAAAACCTGATGTATACTTCTATGAATACAGGAGATGTAAACATAAAGTCACCGGGAAATAACCATATAGGCCCTATTTTCTATGTTTGAAATGATTGAAGAGATAAACCACATAATGTGCAGAGTGTCCACAGTTCCTGAGATTGAAACTAAAAATATACAAGAATTGTGCTGGATATTTTGGCAGCTAATCTTTCTAAATCTCTAAAATATTGGTATGGTTCTGGCATTAGAATAGATTTAAAGACAAAATTCAACACTGCATGATTTCAGGAAAAGTCAATTGGTGCAAATGATAAGCACATTTTAAATGCTGAACAGTAAGAATCTTTTACTAATTGTCAAATAGATTGAACATACCCAAACATAAAGGTTGCACCCCTGTCAATCTTGTGGCTGGTAAAACTGCTTTTCAATACTCTTATAGAAGCCTCATTAGACTTATACACCAAGCCAAGATGTCAGCTAAGATGTAAGACAAATTAGGCCCCATCTCAAGTTCCACTTCCAAGGCAATGGCATCAGGCACTCGTTTTATTGAATGCAACAGTTGTTTCTATGACCATCAGAGTGTTTGAAGTGCAGAAGGTATTTTAGGATGACACTTCTCCAAATACAGAAGTTGATTGCTGTTCAATGCTCCATGCCACTTTGTCATATGATTTGTACTGCATCTTCATATTTCATTCCACATTCAATTAACACTAGGGCTGCATGTTACAGAGCTCTCCCATGGCCTGAAGCACAATAATCAGCAATACTACACCAGGTTCTTCATGAGACTTACTTTTTATAAGACTTAGGCAGTCACCAACAATCTGGCTGGATAATAGTGGACCAGCATCAAAAGGCCAATCAAGAATGTGGATGCTTCCTGGCAAGCATGGCTCAGAGGTCAACATGGTTCTATGAACCAGGAGGCCACGGTTTGATTCCTGGTCAGGGCACATTCCTGGGTTGTGGGCTATATGTTCATAGGGGACATTTAGGTGGCAGAAGAACAATGTTTCTCTCTCATTGATGTTTCTATGTATCTCCCTCTTCTTACTCTCTGAAATCAATAACAAATATATATTTTTTAAAAAGAAGACATCAAGACTGAGTATTAATTGGACTGCAGGCAGAATCAGATCTTTGGTGGCTTTGAGTTTTTGCCTGATCTGCTTCTGAGCCCAGGGCTAGGAAAAGCAGACCCTGGTGCAAAATTTGTTCTTTCCAAAGGTACCCAGCCCCAGTAGAGGGAACCGCAAGCTATGGATTGCTGATAGCTCAAAACAGAGTACTCAGAACCAGTCACAAATAGCATCTGACATTCTCTTTCACTAGAGATTGGGAGTCATAGTAGACCTACCTAATGCATAGACAAAAACCCAAACAGGCAGCCAAAATGGGGAAACAAAACAAAAAAACAACAACCCCCAATTGAAAGAAAAAGAGAATCCTTCAGAAGAAGAGCTAAATGAAATGGAGATAATAAAATTAGCACATATAGAGTTCAGACTAATGATGGCAAAGATGCTCAAAAGCATGACAAAAGAGATATTAACTATGAAAAAAAGACCAGTTGGAAATAAAGAGTGACATAGCACTAATAAAGAACACATTGGAAGGAATATACAGCAGATTAGGGGAAGCCAAGGATCAGATCAGTGAATTAGAAGACACAGTAGGAAAAAAATCACTCAATCAGAGAACCAAAAAGATAAACAAACAGGAGGACAGCTTAAGAGAACTGTGGGACAATGTGAAACATAAAAATACACACTATATAGGATTGCCAGAAGGAGAAGAAAGTGAGCAAGGACTAGAGAGCTAATAGAAATAATAACAGAAAATTTCCCAAACCAGGTGCAGGAAAAAGTCACACAGTGCCAGAGGCACAGAGACTTCCAAGCAAGAAGAACCCAAACAGGCCCACACCTAGACACATAATATTTAAAATGCTAGAAATTAAAGATAAAGAAAGGATCTTAAAGGCAGCAAGAGAAAGGCAAACTATTGCCTACAAAGAAATTTCCATAAAGCTGATTCCACACCAGAAACTACAAGAAGGAAGGGAAGGACATGAAATGCTCAAGGTAATGGAGATCAAGGATCTGAAACCAAGATCACTAAATTCAGCAAGGCCATCATTCAAAATCAAAGGTGAAATAAAGAGTTGCCCAGACCAAAAAAAAAAAAAGGCTAAAGTTTATCTCCAACAAACCAGCACTGCAAGAAATGCTGAAGGGACTGCTGTAATCAGAAGAAGAAATAGAGAGAGAAACATAGGCACACAGAATTAAAATGGCAATAATTAAGACCCTATCAATAATAACCTTAAATGTAAATGGCTTAAATGCTCCAATCAAAGGACATAAGATAGCTTAATGGATAACAAAACAAACAAACAAAAATGTTCCAATTGTATGCTGTCTACAAGATACCCACCTCAGAATAAAAGACACACACGGATGAAAGTGAAGGGATGAAAACATATTTTCCATGCAAATGGAGATTTTAAAAAAAAAGCTGGGCTGGCAATATTATTATCTGATAACATAGATTTCAAAATGAAGACCATCACAAGAGACAACAATGATCACTAAATATATCTTTTTTTAAAAACTTCTAGAGGACATTAAGGGAGAAATCAACAGCAACACAGTCAGATATCCAGCAGGCAGACATCCCTCTCACAGTCCAGGACCCCTCAATACTTACTGCCAGTCTGCTTGCTGCTCCCTACTGCTCAGCTTGCTAATATGGGGACTTTAACTCCCTGCTGACTTCACTAGATACATTTCCAGACAAAAAATTAATAAGGAGAGAGTGACTCTAAAGAACACACTGGAGCAGATGGATTTAATTGATATTTATAGAACATTTCACCCCAAAGCTGCAGAATATACATTCTTCTCAAGTGCACATGGGTTATTCACAAAGATAGATGTTAGGACATAAAACAAGTCCCTACAAATTAAAGAAGACTGAAATCATATCAAGCATCTTCTCAGACCACAGTGGAATGAAATTAGAAATCAACTGCAGTTAAAATATCCAAAAACAGTAGAATACACGGAGGTTAAATATCATGTTATTAAACAACAAGAGTGTACCCTGGGAGTTGGAGGGGGGGGGGGAATCCCTCAGTTGCTTGTACCGTCTCATAGTCCAGGATCCCTTGGGGGATGTCTGCCTGCTGGCTTAGGCCCATTCCAGCAGGCGGACATCCCTCTCACAGTCCAGGACACCTCAATACTTACTGCCAGTCTGCTTGCTGCTCCATACTGCTCAGCTTGCTACTCCTTAGCACTGCTGTGGAGACACCACCACTGCACTCACCAGCTGTGAGCCTGGCTTCTTGCTGAGTGGTGCTCACCCTATGAGAGCGCACTGACTACCAGGGGACAGTTTCTTTGTTAGCATCTTCCCCCTGGTGATCAGTGCATATCATGGCAACCGGTCATTCCGGTTGTTCCACTGTAACAGTCACTTAGGCTTTTATTATATAGATGAATGGGTTACCAATTAGATCAAGAAAAAAATCAAAAACTTCTGGAAATAAATGAAAATGAACACACAATAACACAAAGTCTCTGGGACACAACAAAAGCAGTCCTGAGAGGGAAGTTCATAGCACTATAGGCCTACCTCAAAAAAATAAGAAAAATTTATAATAAACTATTTAATTCTACAACATAAAGAATTAGAAAGAGAATCCTACAACATAAAAAATTAGATAAAGTGTCAGTCTGTGGACAGAAGGGTTCCAAGTTCGATTCTGGTCAAGGGCACATGCTCAGGTTTCAGGCTCAATCTCCAGTAGGGGTTGTGCAGGAGGCAGCCAATCAATGATTCTCTGTCATCACTGATGTTTCTCTCTCTCTCTCTCTCTCTCTCTCTCTCTCTCTCTCTCTCTCTCTTCCTCTATGAAATCAATAAAAAAATTTTTTAAAAAGAAAATACTATGAACAACTGGACATTGAAGATGAAATAGACAAATTCCCAGGAAAATACAACCTCCTAAAACTGAATCAGGATGAGTCAGAAAACCTGAATAGTATAATAGCAACTGATGAAATAGAAACAGTAATAATAATTAAAAAAACTCTCAGCAAATAAAAGGAAGTCATACAACTTAACAAAATGAAGACAAACATATCAAAAAATGGGGAAAGGACCTAAATCGATACTTCTCCAAAAAGGATATACAGAAGGCCAAGAGACATGGAAAAATGTTCAAAGTCATTGACTATCAGAGAGATGCAAATTAAAGTGACAATGTGGTACCATCTTACACCTGTCAGAATGGTTGCCATCAACAAATGACAAGTGCTGATGAAGATGTGGAGAAAAGGGAACCTTACTGCTGGTGGGAATGCAAACTAGTACTACCATTGTGGAAAACAGTATGGAGTTTCCTCAAAAACTTAAATATGGAACTTCCATTTGACCCAGTGATCCCATTTCTAGGAATAAATCCAAAGAAACCTGAAACATCAATCAGAAAGAATGTATGCATTCCTATATCCATAGCAGCACAATTTACAATACCTAAGATCTAGAAACAGCCCAAGTGCCCATCTATAGATAAGTGGATAAAAATCTATGGTACATTTATACCATGGAATACTATGCAGCGGTTAAAAAGAAGAATCTCTTATCCTTTGAAACAGCATTGAGGGACATAGAAGGTATCATGCTAAGTGAAATAAGTCAGTCAGAGAAAGACAGGTATCATATGATCACACTCATATGTGGAATCTAAGTAACAAAATAAACTAATTAATGGAATAGTTACAGAGACATGGAAGCATGAAACAGAGTGTAGTATCTCAGAGGGAAGGGAGAGAAGGGTGGGTGGGTGGGTGGGTGGGAGGGAAGTATCAACCAAAGACTTGGTATGCATATATATGCATAATCCATGGACACAGACAATAGTACGATAAAGGCCTGGAGTGGGGGCAAGAGTGGGCTGGAGGGTATCAATGGGGGGAAATGGGAAATATATGTAATAGTTTCAATAATAAAGCATTATTTTAAAAATAAATATAAAACTTAAAGAAGGCCCAAGACCTTGCACTAGCACCAATCTGCCTTGTTTCACAGGTGCGTCTTGCCAGGGCACTCCCAAAATCAATACAAATAGTTCTTGGTGTTTGGCCCCAAGCAGTGGCTGACTTTACACCTCCCTGGAGGCCCTAGATCTAGTGCACTTAGTGGTAAGCTTCAGACCACACCAGATTACAACTCTGCACATCCACATGTGACACACTCGAATAGCACACCCACTGAGCACCACAGCCCCACTGAAATAAGTCCTGCTCCACAGGGGTGTCACATACACAGCAGCTCTCCCACTGTTGTCATAGCTGGTCTTCACAGCCAATTGGTCTGGAGGTCAATTCTTTCCAATGACACCAACAGCAATCAAGGCTCAACTACAAGATTGTGCACACAGCCCCCACTGGGACAAAGTTAGAGTTGCCCAGCTCAGGTGACTAGAGAGGCTAAGCCACTGGGCCATCCAGAACACCTACTACACAAGGCCACTCTACCAATTCTAGGAGACATAGCAGCTCTACCTAGTACATAAAACAAACACAGGGAAGCAGCCAAAATGAAGAGACAAAGAAACATATCACAAATGAAAGAAATGGAAGCAAGGAAACTACTGAGTACAGAGTTCAAACCATGGTTATAAGGTTATTCAAGGATCTTCAGGAGATCTTAGTGAAAATGTCAAAGACATGAAAAAAGACCAGTTAGAAACTAAGCACACACTAACTGAAATAAATAATAATTTACAGGAACTCAACAATAGAGTATAGGATTCTGAGAACCAAATATAGGATTTGAAATATGAGGAAGCAAAAACAAAACAAAACAAAACAAAACAAAACAAAAAAACCCACAAAAAAACTCCCACTCAATCAGAAGAATAAAGAGAAAAAAAAAATGAAGATATAAGGAGCCTCTGGACAACTTTAAGCATATCAACATTCACATTATGGGGGTCTCAGAAGGAGAAGAGAGCAAACAAGATATTGAAAACCTATTTGAAGAAATAATGACAGAAAATTCCCTACTTTGTGAAAGCAACAGACTTATAATAAGACTTAAGACAAAAGAAGTAAACTGTAATGACAATATCTAGTAAAAAGATAGATAAAATAGAAAGATATAAAATGTAGCATAAAAATAACAAAAAAACATGAAGCCAGGGATGAGAAATAAAAATGAAGAGTTTTAAAATGTGTTCATATTTATTAGTTTTATTAGTATTTATTTTTAAATCTAAAGCTGAGCATTTTTTTCCCCATTTTTTTTTTTTAAAAGAGAGTGGAAGGAAGAGAGGAGAGAAACATTAGTGTGAGACACATTGATTGGTTGCCTCCTGCACACACCCTGGCCGGTCCCTCTGATTGAACCTGTGACCCAGGTATGTACCCTTGGCCAGGAATTGAACCTGTGACCCTTCAGTGTTCAGGCCAACATGCTAACCACTAGGCAACACTGGCCAGGGCAAAATGTGTTCAAATTTAACTTGCTATCAAGTTAAAAATAAACTGAATATATACAGTATATGCCTCATGGTAATGACAAAGGCAAAAACATATAGCAAATATACCAAAAGGGAAAAAAAACTCTATAGTAAATAAACAAAAGATAATGAGAATGGAAGACAACAAGAGATGAAGTTAAGAACAAAAAGAAGTATAGAACAGCCAGAAAATGATTAACAAAATAGTAATAAGTATACCCCTTCCTATAACCCTATATAATAAAGAGGTAATATGCAAATTGACTGTCACAGGATGGCTGCCCCCATGTGATCAAAGATGGCCGCCACAAGATGACCAGTGGGGAGAGCAGTTGTGAGTGATCAGGCTATCAAAGAAGGGAAGTTAGGGGTAACCAGGCCAACATGGAAAGGCAATTGTGGAGGGACCGGGTCAGCAGGGGAGGGCAGTTGGGGGTAACCAGGTTGGCAGGGGAGCAGTTAGGCATTGATCAGGCTGACAAGGGAGTGGTGAGGGGCAATCAAGTAGGCAGACAGGCGAGCGGTTGGGAATCAGCAGTCCTGGATTGTGAGAGGAATGTCTGACTGCCAGTTTAGGCCTAATCAGACATCCCCCAAGGCATCCCATATTGAAGATGGTGGACTGAGGGACACCCCTCCATGCATGAATTTTGTGCACCAGGCCTTTAGTCTTACTAATAAAAGCCTAAGTGGTTCTCATGCT
The DNA here is from genome assembly GCA_004026805.1 of Lasiurus borealis. NCBI lineage: Eukaryota > Metazoa > Chordata > Mammalia > Chiroptera > Vespertilionidae > Lasiurus > Lasiurus borealis. The sequence continues at coordinate 45,463 of PVJN01004618.1, read as the reverse complement.
GTCACACCATGATGTCCTCACACCATCACAACCCATCACCAGGAGGCAGCCAATGATGAGGCAGAATAGGCCCTTGACATCAGGAAGGGGTGGGACCTGAGTACTTGATGTGAAGGGGACAGGACGGGCTCCATGGGAGGGAACACAGAGTGGAGATGTGGTCACACTCAACCTCAGACTTCAGTTTCCTGGTGAGTGTTAAGTGGCTCTCCCCACCTTCACCTGATTGCAAGGTTTGGACTTCAGAATGTGGCTCAAATAACTGAGAGCCTCCAGGATGGTGGGAAAGATGGGGGTTGAGGCTCCAGTGGGTGAGCAGATTGGCTGGAGGTAGGGCAGCAGGGCTCTGGGTTGGTTGAATTCAAGAGGGCAGGGCCAACCTTTAAGAGGTGCGAGGGGAATGTAAGGGAGTATGCACTTGCATCTGCTGCCAGCCTGCTGGGTTTACTCTTGCGCTGCAACTGTGGTAGTGGCAGTGTTACTACCCGAAGCCAGAGGGAGCAGAGGCCAGCAGAGCAGAAGAACATCCTGGAATCCCCATACCAGATGGTGTGGCCAGAGGGTCATGGCCAAAGGAGAGGGTGCCAAGAGCGACTCCACAAAGGGCTGCCGCCTACAAGCATCCTCCAAGTTGGTGAATGACTCTGGTGAAGGTGAGAACCTGGCATCTGGGTGGACGACAAGGGATGGCAGTGTCTGTGGAGCATGCGAGGCATCGTGGGGTGATTGACATGGACCTGATATCAGGCTAGGCCTAGGGGACCCAGCATGTGTACGATTTAATCATGCACTGGGCCTCTAGTACTTTTTTTTTTAAAAAAAAAAACAACACACAACTAAACTCTCCAATCAAAAGACATAGAGATTTTGTTTTCTCTCTCACAGTGTTGGCACTGCTGCTTAAAGGTTTTAAAAACATAAGGAAAGTAGTATTTCATGCATCACCTTTTCTGGGACAACAGTGGGAAATATGTTCTGTTCAACTCAATGTCATATTTGCTTATTAAGGACTAATGAACATGCCAGCATGGAGATAAGTGCTTTAAACTCATTGTATCATTTAAGTGTTTCAACAACCCAGTGAGCCAGAGCTAAAACTTACTGGACTAGGTGTGAGATCCCAACTGGAAATCTATAGCTGACAAGAAATAAACAAGTTGAGTGATGTCGGAGAAATGGCAGCATGAAAGGTCCCCTTGTCTTTTCACTTGAAGTTTCAACAATTTGAACAGCTGTGACTCAACAAAAAATTCCATGCTTAACATAAAGGCACACCTGAGAGATCTTCATATTGAATCATCTAAAGGTGGGAAAGTAGGAACAAGTCGGAGAGAAGAGAATAAAGAAGGACTAAAATCAGTGAAGCAGCCCATCAGCCAGGGCTCATGGCTGGCCTCAAACCAGATAGGGAGGAATCAGTTTATGGCTGGTGCTCCCTTCAGCCAAGAGAAGAAAGATTCAGTGGGTATTGCAGGAGTAGGCAATATGAGCTGTGGCTGAGTACAGAGACCTGGGCAAAAACACAGCACTGGGTTGATGCTATGGTTGTTGGTCAGTTGGCCTTCCAGTCAGAGAAACAAAACAACAACATCCTACCATCCTGTAATCAATCAGTGGCCAACTCCCTTTAACCTTAGTATTGGGCTGCAGAGCACATTATCTGTAAAACCAAAACCAAGTACAGAATCACAACTTTCCCTGAACAAAGGGTATAATAATTGGTCCCAGTTGGTACACAGGGAAAACCATGCAGAGGTCTGAGGCCATCATTACCAACACGAAGGTAGTAGAGTTACTCCAGCTCACCCCACCCCAACACATCACAGCTACACTGATGGCAGCCAGAGAAGCTGTGGTGGTCACTACTGGGAATTCACAAAGCTAAACAAACAAACAAACAAACAAACAAAACAAAAAATCTTGTGATTCAGCACCACCTACTGGAAAATAATAGAAAGACCTCTTTGCATAAATTTCTCTAGTAGAGAAATGGCACTCATACACAGATACCTACACATAGAACAAATCCATGAAATACAATGAATAATAAAAATAATGAGGAAGCTCAGAAAAAAAAAGAAAAGGTCTTTAGGAAGCAAACTTGAACACATGATATATGGGATATGAATGACAGAGAATTCAAAATTGAAGTTCTGAAAATACTCAATGAGATACAAGAAAAAAAACTAACAGGCAATTTATTGCATTCAGACAACAAATGAAGAAAATGAGCACTTAACCAAAGAGATTGAAACTATAAAAAAGAACCAAACAGAAATTCTGAAGATGAATAACTCAATACAAAAATATCAAAAATAAACTAGCATGCATAGGAAATAGACTAGACTAGGTGGAGAAAAGAATTATTGATATCAAAGATATAAATCTACAAATTACAGAGAGAGGATAAGAGAGAGACTTGAGCATTTAAAAGTTTAAAAAACTCTATAAGAACTACCTAACTCTATAGAAAGGTTCAATCTAACACCAGAAATTAGTGCTGGGTTGCCATGGTGACCCAGCACTGACTGCCAAGGGTGCTGCAGATTAGGCCTAGAGAGAGGCCTGCAGAGAATGGCACCTGTTGATCAGCTGCTGCTTCTCTCTTTCTCTCCAGGCTTCACCAGCAGCCATGCCTCTGTTTCTTTCCAGGCCTCTGAAGGACTGCTAATCAGTACTGCCTCTTTGATCAGGTCCAGAGATAGGCCCAGAGATGCTGACTGGCATAGAAACCAACCAGTCAGAACCAAAACTGGGTGAAGTGCCAGGAGCCAATGGCTGCCTAGGAGATGGAGTTTTTGACACTGACTGGCATAGATATCGACCAATCAGAACCTAATCTGGGTGAAATACAAAGGCAGAACCTATGTGTCTCAGTTATGTGTGTGTGTGTGTGTGTGTGTACCATTAGGTTTATGGAAAAGAAACTTTCATATATACAGTAGTCTTTTTTTCTTTTGAATGCATCTAATTTCCAACCTCCTTTGCAAATTCAGACCTACCCATTCCCCTTTTACGTTTTTATTGTCACAAATTATCCCTGCTTAAAATTAGTTGTTGATCTTATTCATAGTTTTGTGATCTTTTAAAAAATCTTTTCATACATAAATTTTTAATTGATTTCAGAGAGGAAGGGAGGGAGAGAGAAAGAGAAACATGAATGATGAGGAGGGGTTTTAAGGGCAACAGCTGTTTGGTGTGAGGTGTAAGAAAGCAGTTCAATTTTTTAATGGCTGCTTTGGCAGTATAGTGCATATAGCTGGCTATCAGTCCAGATATAGGGATTATGTATTTCACCTGCCAAGAGCATCTCCTGCTGAAAAGGCTCCCTTTCCATATAAGCAATCCTATTCTATATAATCTATCTATACTAATAAAAGGGTAATATGCTAATTAGACCAGGTCAACTGGCCATCTTCTGGACATCTGACTTCCTTCTGGACAAAGCCATGGTGATGGAAGACCTAGATAGAAGCAGTTAGGGGCAACAAGCTGGCAGGAAAGGTCAGTGGGGGCAAAATCAGGCAAGCAGGGGATTAGAGGCAATCAGACCAGCAGGGAAGGGCAGTTGGGGGCAACCGCAGCAGGGGATGGCACTTTGGGGCAAGATAAGGTCAGCATTGGAAGGCATTTAGGGGTGATCAGGAAGGCAGGAAGAGGCAGTTAGGGGCAATCAGGCAGGGAGGCAGAGGCAGTTAGGGGTGATCAAGCAGGCAGGCAGGTGAGCAATTAGGAGCCAATGGTTCCCCCCTGCCCCCACCCCATGCAGTCAAAGAATAAGTAAAAGATTAGATCAAAAGATATATAGAATTTTGTGCACTGGGCCACTAGTACCAAAATAATATGCATACCAGAAAAAGAGGAAATGGAAATGAGAGTCTATTAATAGAGGATTAGAACTTCCCAAACCTATAGAAAGAGCTAGACTCTCAAATCCAAGAAGCAAGTGAACATCTAAGTACCTCCTTCCAAAGAGGCCTTCTCCAAGATACATTCTATTAAAATTGTCAAAAATTAATGACAAAGAAAGAATTCTCAAGACAGCCAGGGGGTGGGGGTGAGGGGAAAACCCTTTAAGTTATCATCAGACTGTGATGTAAGGAAACTAATTATTAGGAAAGCCCTTTAAGTTATCATCAGACTTTTCTGCAGAAATTCTATAAGCCAGAAAAGAATGGAACCAAATATTCAAACTACTGAAAGAAGCTGCCATCCAAGAATAATATATTCAGCAAAGTTACCCTTGAAATATGAGGTGAAATAAAGACTTTTCCAGAGATAAAGATGAGGGATTTATCACCAGAAAACCCCCATTGCAAGAAATACTCAAGGGAGTTATTTTATCTGAAACAGAGAACAAAAAGGTCACAAAATAAGTTGGCTGGCATGGCTCAGTGGTTGAGCACTGAACCTATGAATTAGGAGGTCCTGGTTCAATTCCCAGTCAGGGCACATGCCTGGGTTGAGGGCTCAATCCCTAATGGGACATGCAGGAGGAATCCAATCAATGATTCTCTCTCATCATTCATTTTCTCTTTCTCTCTCCCTCCCTTCTTCTCTGAAATCAATAAAAAATATTTATGAATGAAAAGATTTTTTAAAAGATCACAAAACTATGAATGAGATCACCAACTAAGGACAATCAGGCTGGCAGGCAGAAGTTAGGAGCAATCAGGCAGGCAGGCGAGTAGTTAGGAGCCAGCAGTTCTGGATTGTGAGAGGGATGTCTCTGGTTATCCCTGAGTGGTCCCAAATTGGAGAGGGTTCAGGCCAGGCTGAGAGACAATCTCCCCATGCACAAATTTCATGCATTGGGCCACTAGTTATAGTATATTGACACCCTATATACCTGTGATTAGAGGTGCGTGTGTGTGTGTGTGTGTGTGTGTGTGTGTGTGTGTGTGTGTGTATGTATGAGGGCTAGGCATGCTCCGTGTCTGAGCTTTGTCTAAATGTTATGCAGAAGTTTGTAGAGTTAAAGGTATGTAGGGTTAATTCATGAAGGTAAACAATAATTGCTCTCTTTTATACAATATGCATTGCATCTGGACCTTAAACATATAAAAATAGTCAGTGAGACTTCTGTGAACATGAAGAAATTATTTAAAAAGGCATTTAAATGAAAAAATAAAATAAAATAAAAGGCATCCAAATAGGGAAGAAAGAAATAAAACTGTCAGTTTAGGGGATGGCATGATTTTATATATAGAAAAACCTAAAGACTCTACCAAAAACAACTATTAGAAACAATAAACAAATACAGTCAGGTTGCAGGATACAAAATCAATGTGCAAAAATCCACTGCCTTCCTGTGTACTAACAACAAAGCCTCAGAAAAACAATAATTTATTTTGCAATTTTGCAACCAAAAGAATGAAATACCTAGGAATAACCTTACTAAAGAAAGTGAAAGGCCTATATACTGAAAGCTACAAAGCATTATTAAAAGAGATTGAAAAAGATGCCACCAAATGGAAAAATATCCCATGTTCATGGTTTTGGAAGAATCAACATAATTAAAATGACCATATTACCCAAAGCAATATACAGACTTAATGCAATCCCCATCAAAATCCCAATATCATTTTTAAAGGAATATAAAAAGAAATCAGCTTTATATGGAACCGCAAAAGACCCCAAAAGCCAAAGCAATCCTAAGGGGAAAAAAGCTGGAGATATCACACTACCTGACTCCAGATTATACTACAGAAATATGGTAGTCAAAACAGCATGGCATAGGCAGACACACAGATCACTGGAGCAAAACAGAGAGCCCACCTATAAAACCACATGGACATGGACAGATAATTTTTGACAAAGGAGCCAGAAACACAAATGGAGTAAAGGTAGTCTGGGAAAGCTACATGCAAACGAATGAACCTGGATTACAATTTTCCCCCATGTACAAAAATTAATTCAAAATGGACCAAAGGCCTAAATATAAGACCAGAAATAAACAGTTACATAAAAGAAAACATCGGTACCAAACATATGGACCTTGGTTGTAGAAAACATTTTATGAATTTGACCCCAAAAGCAAGGGAAGTAAAGGCAGAAATAAATGAATGGGACTATGTCAAACTAAAAAGCTTCTGCTCAATGGAATACTACTCAGCCATAAGAAATGATGAAATGCTGCCATTTCTAACAAGATGGGTGGATCTTGAGCATATTACACTAAGTGAAGAGCCATATGATTTCACTCAGATGAGGGGTATAAAACTGAAACTTGTGGACGCAAACAGCAGGGTGGTGGTTACAAGAGGGAAGAGGAAATAGGGTGAATGGGGCCTGAATCCTATATGACCATATTAACCAATGTCACTTCCATAAATTAAAAACAAGATAAATATAAATTTTAAAAACCAATACAACAGTAAACAAATTTTTGATGGGGTTTTGTTTCTTTAGTTTTCCTCATCCAAACATGTGACAGAGCAGCCTGGCTGCTGCATTGAGCTCAGTGTAGTGTGGAGCATAAAGTGACAGCTGCTATGTCTTGCACCCTCCACTCAGAGCCAAAGCAACTCTTTACTGTAAATCAGTAACTAATTGGGAAACTCCAAAATAGTTTTAAGGTAAGAAACATCCTAAAGTTTTGATATTCAGAATTTAAAATCTAAATTTTAAAAAGATATTATCAAAGAGAACTTCCAAGATATATTGTTTATTATAACAGGACTAAAGGCCTGGTGCATGAAATTTGTACATGGGGGCAGGGGTGTTCCTCAGCCCTGCCTGCACCCTCTCCAATCTGGGATCTCTCTCACAATCCAGGACTGCTGGCTCCCAACTGCTCACCTGCCTCTGCCTAATTGCCCCTAACCACTTCTGCCAGCCAACCTGATCATCCCCTAACCACTCCCCTCCCAGCTTGATCAATGCCTAACTGCTCCCCTGCTGGCCTGATTGCCTCTAATTGCCCTCCCCTGTTGGCCTGGTCATCCCTAATTGCCCTCCCCTGACAGTGTGGTCACCCCTAACTGTCCTCCCTGCTTGCCTGATCACCCATAGCTGCCCTCCTCTGCAGTACTGGTGTCCCCCAACTGCCCTCCCCTGCTGACCTGGTCTCCTGCAACTGTCCTCCCCTTGCAGGCCTGGGTCCTCTCCCAATTGCCCTCCCTTCCTGGCCTGGTCTTAATGAACTGCCCTCCTCTGCTGGCCTGGTCACCCCTAACTGCTCACAACTGCCCTTCTCTGCAGAACATCTGTGTCTACCTGGGGGAAGCCATCTTGTGGCTTGGAGTGATGGTCAATTTGCATATTACTATTTTATTATATAGGATATTAAATGTCTAAAGTTAAAAACATCTTAGCTCAAAAATTATTAGGATAATAATGGCACACTAAAGTCTCAAAAGACCAATTCTGTTTTGTCTTCTAAGAATTCTTATATTTTTTTCTTATTTTTATTTTTATGTAGGTTCTTAATAGTGCCTAGAGCCAATTCAGTATATTTAAATAAATAAAAATATTAACACTCTAGCTTCAAGTAATATCATATCACTTTACATATATATATATATTTTTAATTGACTTTAGAGATAAAAAAGGAGGGCACATACCTAGGTTGCAGGTCTTGCTGATCAATGTTTCTCTCCCACTGATGTTTCTTTCTCCCTCCTTTCTTATCTCTAAAGTCAATTAAAAAAACTGTATGTAAAGTGATATGATATTACTTGAAGCTAGAGTGTTAATATTTTTATTTATTTTAAATGTAAAAAGAATTCCATTAAATATAAAAGATGTTATAGCCTAATTTATTAATTATTTTCTAGCCCATAAGAAAATTTCAGGAAATGTGTTTCCTTGAAAAATATTTCACATTTATATAACAAAGTTTTGTGTGTCTTTTAAATTTTCTGGAGTAAGTTAAAAAAACACAGGAGTCCTTTAGATTTCCCCCTCTTTGATATTACACTTACCTGTTTTGTCAGCAAAGCTAAATGTCCCCAACAGGTGAACAGAATGACCAAAACAACAACAACAACAACAACAACAACAACAACTACAATAACAAACAAACAAAAAGTCTTTTGTAATCAATCTCTAATATTTTCTAAGAGATGTAGAGAAAAAGAGGGAAGAAGAATATGAGAGGAGGCTGGAAAAAAGACAAATACAGAAAGCGTTAAAACCATTGTAATAGGTTAACTTTGCCAGGAATAGAAAGAGCTTTTCATTCCCAATTAACCCCAAATTGTTGGAAACAATGCAAGTAAAAGACAATGAAGCAATGTCTTTTAAGTGCTGAAAAAAAATTCAGCTTAGAAGTTTATACCTAATGGAAATATTATTCAAAAACAAAAGCAAAGTAAAGAATTTTTCAGACAAAAACTGAAAGCACTCACCATCAGCAAACCTGCATTGTAGGAATGTAAGGGGAAATTCTTCAAATGAACTAGAAGTAACACCAGGTGAAAATCTGGATTTGTACAATGTGACAGAGCACTGCAATGCTAACAATATAGTTATTTAAGAGGAGGGTATTATTTAAAATATTATTGTTTAAGGCACAAATAATAATGATTTATTGTGAAGTAATAACAGGTCGGAAATTTAACTGTAAGACAACAGGAGCACAAACTCTAGGAGAGGAGAAATGGAGATAAAGTGTTCTAAAGTCCTTAAACCACATATGAAGTGCCCTGGCTGGTGTGGCTCTAGTGTCATTTTGTACACTAGAAGGTGGCAGGTTCATTTCCCAGTCAGGGCACATACCTGGGTTGCAGGTCTTGCTGATCAATGTTTCTCTCTCACTGATGTTTCCTTCTCCCTCCTTCCTTATCTCTAAAGTCAATTAAAAAAAACTATATGTAAAGTGATATGATATTACTTGAAGCTAGAGTGTTAATATTTTTATTTATTTATTTTAAATGTACTTGTATTAATTTCAGGGAGGAAAGGAGAGGGAGAGAGAGAGAACATCAATGAGAGAATCATTGATCAGCTGCTCCCTGCAAGCCTCCTACTGGGAACTGAACCCACAGCCCTGGCATGTGCCTTTGAGCTGAATCAAACCTGGGACCCTTCAATCTGCAGACCAATTCTCTATCTACTGAACCAAACCAGCAAGACCTAGAATGAGATCATTTTTAAAAGATGCTAAAATTGGACCATAGACTTAAATCTTAGGCTAACATTTTATAGGTATAACAAAAAAGCATAAAATTTAACCTTATAAAAATATTCTAAATTCTGCTTCGTGTAAAATATGTTTAAGAGAAGAGGAAACAAGTCACAGATTGAGAGACAAACTTTACAAATCACATATTTGATAAAGGACTTGCAACTAAGATTTACTAGAAATCTTTAAAAGTCAACAATAAGAAAACCCAGATTTCTAGAGGAGAAACCAAGATGGTGGCATAGGTAAACACCTGAACTGCTGCTTGCACAACCACTTCAAAATTACAACTAAAAGACAAAATGGACATCATCCAGAACCACAGGAAGACTGGCTGAATGGAAATTCTACAACTAGAAGGAAAGAGAAAAGCACACTGAGACTCAGAGGAGCTGTGGAAGTAAAGGCAGAGATACAGAGGCATGTTTGCAGAGAGGCCTGACAACTGAGTATATGGCTGTCTTTTTCAAGCGGGAGGGACCCAGACTCACATGGGGAGAAACTGGACTGTCTGACAGTGGGCATAACTCAAGGGCGGCTTTCTCTCAGAGGCGCTTGCAGTGATTACCACTGAGAATTGAGGGCCTCTTAGGGCAAAGCTGACAGGAAGTCATTGCTGTTTGCTCTGCCTTGAGACTCTGCCCCATCCACGCTGTGTGCAGAGGCTTTTGCATATGAATAGCCTGTTCCTTTGAAATCTAAACTTACCTAATAAACTGCAGCTGAGTCAGTGAGACCCAGAACATCCAAAAGAAGGTCCTGGCCTCATCTGTGCACCTCCAAAACCCAAACAAAAAAGAGGAATCTGCAGATCTCTCTGTAGCTCCTGTGGGGTGGCCTCAGACAGAGGCTAAATTAGCACCTCCTTGGAGATCCAAGAGCCAATGTACCCAGGGGTCAGACTAGTTTCATCCAGATTACAACTCCTCAGATCCATAAGGGACACACTCAGGAGGCAGATTCAGTGAACACCAAAGCCCATGGAAGCAAGTCTTGCCTCATAAGGCTGTCTCCAGCATAGAAGTTCTCCCATCATAGACACAGCTGATCCTCACAGCCAATTGGCCTGTAGGTCAGTTCCTCCCAGTGATACCAACAATAATCAAGGCTTAACTACAAGACTGTGCACACAGCCCACAAAGGGGTGCACCAAGAGTGATAACTAGGTCCTGTTGGATACCTAGTACACAAAGCCACTCTATCAACTCAGGGAAGCAGCCAAAATGCAGAGACAAAGTATCAGGTCACAAATGACAGAAATGGGCAGCTTCCCACAGTAGTCTTTTAAAATTTAGAGTTCAAATCCATGGTTATAAGGTTTTTCAAGAATTTTCTAGAAAAGACCAATAAATTTAGTGAGACCCTTGAGGATATGAAAAAGAACCAACTAGAAATTAAGTATACAATGACTGAAATAAAAAAATAATATACAGAGATCCAACAGAAGACTAGAAGATCACAAGAAACAAGTAAAAGATTTGAAATACAAAGAAGCAAAAAGCACCCAACCAGAAAAGAAAAATAAAAAAGAATCCAAAAATATGAAGATAGTGTAAGGAACCTCTGGGGCAACTTCAAGCATACCAACATCAGAATTATGGGCGTGCCAGAAAAAGAGAGAGAACAAGATACTAAAACCTATTTGAAGAAATAATGACAGAAAACTTCCCACACCTGGTGAAAGAAATAGACTTACAAGTCCAGGCAGCACAGAGAGCCCCAAACAAAAGGAATCCAAAGAGGACCACACCAAGGCACATCATAATTAAAATGTCAAGAGCAAAAGATAAAGAGAGAATATTTAAAGCAGCAAGAGAAAAACAGTTAGTTACCTACAAGAGAACACTCATAAGATTGTCAGCTGATTTCTCAAAAGAAACTATGCAGGCCAGATGGGAGTGGCAAGAAATATTCAAAGTGATGAATAGCAAGAATCTACAACCACGATTACTCTAACCAGCAAAGCTATCATTCAGAATTAAAGGTCAGATACAGAACTTCACAGACAAGAAAAAGCTAAAAGAGTTCATCACTGCCAAGCCAATATTATATGAAATTCTGAAAGGTATTCTTTTAGAAGGGAATGAAGAAGAAAAAGGTAAAGATCAAAATTAGGAACAACAAATACGTATTTATCAACAAGTGAGTCTAAAAATCAAGTGAAAAAGACTAGGAAATATTAATTTAGCAATATTGGGGGACAGGAAGTTTTCTGTCATTATTTCTTCAAATAGGTTTTCAGTATCCTACCAGGAGGAGGATTCCTCTTTGCTCTGGCCTTGTAATCCCTTCTATTAAGGTTGGGGATCCACCCATAGCTAGTAATAGCCAATCAGTAAGGATTTACATAAAACTAACAGGTAGAAGTTGCTCAACTAGACAGTGAGTGGTTGGCTCGACCTTTCAGAGTTTCAAGGTTGACCAGCCTTCTCGGTTCCTTGTCCACACCTCTCTGCTAGTGAGGACAATGGGCAGCTTCCCACAGTAGTCTTTTAAAATTTTAGCTGCTCTGATAACATTATGGTTTTAATTTGTACTTCCTTAATACCTAGTAATGTTGGCTATCTTTTGATTATTTGCTATCCTTTTATCTTCTTTGGTGAAGTCTCAGTTTAAATACTTTGCTTATGTTTAAATTGAGTTTTCTTTCTTTTTTTTTAATTTATATTTTTTATTGTTGATGTATTACAGGTGACTCCAGTTTAACCCCTTAATCCCCATCCTCCCACCCCAACCCACCCCCAGGTCTTCACCATGCTATTACCCATGTCCATGGTCTATGCATGTAAGTATATAAGTTCTTTGGTTTATCTCTTCTCCTCCCTCCAACCCCACATTAAGGAAACTGGGTTTTATTTTCTTTCTTAATAAATCTTTATTGTTCAGATTATTACAATTGTTTCTCCCCCCACCCCACCCCATAGCTCCCTTCCACCCGGTTGCCAACCCACCCTCTGCTCTTACCCCCCCACCCCACTGTCCTCATCCATAGGTGTACAATTTTTGTTTAGCCTCTTCCTGCACCCCCCACAACCCTTTCCCCTTGAGAATCCTCAGTCCATTCCTTTTCTATGCTCCCGATTCTGTTTATATTCACCAGTTTATTCTGTTCATCAGATTTTTAATTCACTTGATTTTTAGACTCACTTGTTGATAAATACGTATTTGTTGTTCCTAATTTTGATCTTTACCTTTTTCTTCTTCATTCCCTTCTAAAAGAAAATCAGTAAAATTGTCTGTTATAGAATTTATCAAATGAAAATGCTTTAAAATAATTGGAATTAGATTTGAATCTCAGAAATTGTTGAAAAGTATATTACCAAAATCTAAATAGTCCAGATAAAGGCTGGCTACGCCCTTTGTTAATGGAGGAAGGGGTAGAGGCCCTTCCCCAGCAAGACAGGTAAATCAGTTTCCCATGGTGGCAAACTTATTTTTTTATTTTTCACAGAGAGGAAGGGAGAGGGATAGAGAGTTAGAAACATCGATGAGAGAGAGACATCGATCAGCCGCCTCCTGCACGCCCCCCACTGGGGATGTGCCTGCAACCAAGGCACATGCCCTTGATCAGAATCGAACCTGGAATCTTTCAGTCCAAAGGCCAACTGAGCCAAACTGGTTTTGGAGGCAAGTTCTTAAAAGCCTTTGAAACCAGTTTCCTGCCAGCAGCCATCTTTAAAGAATGGGACAGTTTTTGCACTTGAATACCTGCAGGCTTGCTACTCAATTCCCCTGGAGCAGAGAAAAATCATGGTCCTTTTAAAAGGTCAAACAGAGCCCGTCTAGCGTCCTTCCCCCAATCCCCTCAGGCTCGGCTGCGTTGGGGACCTTGGGCCGGTTCCTGAGGTGGCCCAGCGCCCCCCCGCCGCCCTCCGCCTCCCTTCCCCCCGCCCCGCCCAGCAGCGGTCGCTCGAGCCCCGGCTCTCGGTGATAAAATGGCGGCGCTGAGCGGCGACGGCGGCGCGGAGCAGGGCCAGGCTCTGTTCAACGGGGACATGGAGCCCGAGGCCGGCGCCGGCGCCGCGGCCTCTTGGGCTGCGGACCCCGCCATCCCCGAGGAGGTGTGGAATATCAAAACAAATGATTAAGTCGACACAAGAGCATATAGAGGTATTATTGGGCAAATTTGGTGGGGAGCATAATCCACCATCAATATATCTGGAGCCTATGAAGAATACACCAGCAAGCTAGATGTCCTCCAACAAAGAGAACAACAATTATCGGAATCCCTGGGGAATGGAACTGATTTTTCTGTTTCTAGCTCTGCATCAACGGACACCGGTACATCTTCCTCTTCTAGCCTTTCAGTGCTACCTTCATCTCTTTCAGTTTTTCAAAATCCCACATATATGTCTCGGAGCAACCCTAAGTCACCACAAAAACCTATTGTTAGAGTCTTCCTGCCCAACAAACAGAGGACAGTGGTACCTGCAAGGTGTGGAATTACAGTTGGGGATAGTCTAAAGAAAGCATTGATGATGAGAGGTCTAATCCCAGAGTGCTGTGCTGTTTACAGAATTCAGGATGGAGAGAAGAAACCAATTGGACGGGACACTGATATTTCCTGGCTTACTGGTGAGGAATTGCATGTTGAAGTATTGGAAAATGTACCACTTAAAACACACAACTTTGTACGGAAAACTTTTTTCACCTTAGCATTTTGTGACTTTTGTCGAAAGCTGCTTTTCCAGGGTTTCCGCTGTCAAACATGTGGTTATCAATTTCACCAGTGTTGTAGTACAGAGGTTCCACTGATGTGGGTTAATTATGACCAACTTGATTTGCTGTTTGTCTCCAAGTTTTTTGAACACCACCCAATACAACAGGAAGAGGCCTCCTTTGCAGAGACTACCCTTACATCTGGATCATCCCCTTCCACACACTCCTCCAATTCTTTTGGGCCCCAAATGCTCACCAGTCCGTCTCCTTCAAAATCCATTCCAATTCCACAGCCTTTCCGACCAGCAGATGAAGATCATCGAAATCAGTTTGGACAATGAGATCAGACCTCATCGGCTCCAAATATGCATATAAACACAATAGAACCTGTCAATATTGATGACTTGATTAGAGTCCAAGGGTTTCGTAGTGATGGAGGGTCAACTACAGGTTTATCTGCCACCCCCCTCCCCCCCGCCTCATTACCTGGTTCACTCACTAATGTGAAAGCATTACAGAAGTCTCCAGGACCTCAACGGGAAAGAAAATCATCTTCATCCTCAGAAGACAGGAATCGAATGAAAACACTTGGTAGACGGGATTCAAGTGACGATTGGGAGATTCCTGATGGGCAGATCACAGTGGGACAAAGAATTGGTTCCGGGTCATTTGGGACAGTCTACAAGGGGAAGTGGCATGGTGATGTGGCAGTGAAAATGTTGAATGTGACAGCACCTACACCTCAGCAGTTACAGGCCTTCAAAAATGAAATAGGAGTACTCAGGAAAACTCGACATGTGAATATTCTACTCTTCATGGGCTATTCAACAAAGCCACAGCTGGCTATTGTTACCCAGTGGTGTGAGGGCTCCAGCTTGTATCACCATCTCCACATCATTGAGACCAAATATGAGATGATCAAACTTATAGATATTGTATGGCAGACTGCACAGGGCATGGATTACTTACACGCCAAGTCAATCATCCACAGAGACCTCAAGAGTAATAATATTTTTTCTTCATGAAAACCTCACAGTAAAAATAGGTGACTTTGGTCTAGCCACAGTGAAATCTTGGAGTGGGTCCCATCAGTTTGAACAGTTGTCTGGATCCATTCTGTGGATGGCACCAGAAGTAATCAGAATGCAAGACAAAAATCCTTATAGCTTTCAGTCAGATGTATATGCATTTGGGATTGTTCTGTATGAATTGATGACTGGACCTTATTCAAACATCAACAACAGGGACAGATAATTTTTATGGTGGGACGATGATATCTATCTCCAGATCTCAGTAAGGTACAAAGTAACTGTCCAAAAGCCATGAAGAGATTAATGGCAGAGTGCCTAAAAAAGAAAAGAGAGACCACTCTTTCCCCAAATTCTTGCCTCTATTGAGCTGTTGGCCTGCTCATTGCCAAAAATTCACCGCAGTGCATCAGAACCCTCCTTGAATCAGGCTGGCTTCCAAACAAAGGATTTTAGTCTATATGCTTGTGCTTCTCCAAAAACACCCATCCAGGCAGGGGGATATGGAGAATTTGCAGCCTTCAAGTAGCTACACCACCATGGCAGCATCTATTCTTATTTCTTAAGTCTTGTGTTCGTACAATTTGTTAACATCAAACACAGTTCAGTTCCTCAGATCCTTTTTTAAAGAAAATAAATTTTCAATTCATAAGCTGATGTGGAACAGAATGGAAATTCCCATCCAAGAAAAGAGGAAAGAATGTTTTAGGAACCAGAATTCTCTGCTGCCAGTGTTTTCTTCTTCAACACAAACACCACGTGTATACAAGTCTGCCCAGTCCCAGGAAGAGGAGAGACCCTGAGTTCTGGCCTTTTGATGGCCAGGCATGATGGAAAGACACTGCTGCTACAGCTTGGGAGATTGGCTCTGGAGTCTGCCGGTCGACTGTGCCCTTCTAACCACCAGATCAATGTGTGGCTGATCATCTGATGGGGCAGTTGCAATCACCAAGCATCATTCTCTTTCTTGTTCTGGGGTTCTGTTGTGGAGCTCTTTTTCCTAGCCACCACTGGTTAATTTCTGAGGGATAGAACAAAAATGCAGCATGCCCTACCTGTGTAGTGCACGTTCAGTCTTTGACTTATTTTTATAAATGAAGCTATTTTATTTAAGTGGAAAATGAGAGGGAGACAGAGCTACGTTTTGGTGCAGAGGAAAAGGGAATGCTGCATCTTTTTCCTGACCTCCTGGGTTTCTGGCTTCTGTTTCCTTGCTCACTAAGCGTGTCTGCCTACCCACACAGGCTGAAAAGTGCTGGCACACCTTGCCTTCTTTGATCATTGGGTCTAGCAATGAAGAGAAGTGTCAGGGAGAGGGGGGTGAGGGGATCCCCTCCACAATATAGCAAGTTCTCAGGAAAATCTTCCTCCCAAGTTCTTCCAGTCACCAAGTACTTATATGGCTACTTTGCCCAAGGCACAAAAATGCCATGGTGGTATTTAGTTAAAAGCTTACAGACTGCTTGATAAGTTTTGAATGTGAGACATTTATGTAATTAAAATGTAAGGTACAAGTTTTAATTTCTGAGTTTCTTCTATATTTCCACTAAAAATAATTTTCAGATTTAATTGAATTGTAATAAAACTACTTCCCATTAGAATTATACTTCCTGAAAAATTGTATTTTTGTTATATAAACAACTTTTAAAGAAAAACCATCCTTCCTCTACCTAAACATGGGGAGTCTTAACATATGACAAATATTTATAATTTTTAAATTAATGGTACTTGCTGGATCCACACTAACATCTTTGCTAATATCACATTTCTTCCAGTTTACTCTTACACTACATCCTCATATTTTCTTTCTAGTCTTTTACCTAGAACATGCAACCTAAAATAAAAATGGAGGTATCTCCAAAAAAAAAAAAAAAAAAGGTCAAACAGATAGGCTGGGCTGTTAATCAAATGATAAAAACTTGTTCAAAAATCTGAGTTTGCTTCCTCATGAGAAAAACCTAGAGGACAGAATTGAAGTTATTGATTAATTATGTCTTGTATTTTTAAAATTTATTCTTAAAAATGTAAAGTATTATTAATCTAGGAAATGCTAAATATTTGACTTGCCAGCTCTAAAAGTTTAACGTTCATATGTTATTTATTGTGTTGTGGGGCGATCCAGGTGGGACTCAAACCCACCCGAGAAAGACGACGACCAGACAGCCAATTGGAAAATTTAGGAAGCCTTTATTACGAACTCGAGTCTGGGCTCCCGGGTCGACTGACACAGCAAGGAAGCATGAGAGCCCCGAACCTCTGCAGCAAGTGCTTTTTATCCTCAGAGCAGGAGGACTTGGCTAACTTTAATTGGCTAAGCATTACTCTTTATCTAAACTCTGATTAAGCAAGCAGCTTGGAATGCAGATGTCCTTCTTAGGGGTGGTTTGTACGACCCTGTGGTTTCTCAGAGCTGGGTGTGCCTCAGGTACCTGGTGTTTGTGTACGAAACCCACCAGTTCCTGGTTTTATTGCCTCCAGGCCTGAGGTCACCCTGACCTTAATTCAACTCCTTATGGAGGGAATGCGGTCTGGTCCTTGCCCCTCCACAATTGGTCTAATTCAGTGATTGGCAAACTCATTAGTCAACAGAGCCAAATATCAACAGTACAATTATTGAAGTTTCTTTTGAGAGCCAAATTTTTTAAACTTAAACTATATAGGTAGATACATTGTGTGGATGAAAGGGGCCACATGCTGACCTGACAAGCTCAGGGGAGGCCTGCATGACAGTCTTGCAAACTCAAGAGACCTAAAGTCACCACAAGGATGGTCTGAAATTAAACTTTAAATGCAGTTATGGTGGGCAGTTACATCCTAGGCGAGTATCTTCATGGACAAGATCAACCTTTACCTCAACTGAACCTGTCTGCCTTTTGGCATCTATGATAACATACCCTTGAAATGTCTGGGTAACTTGTAACTTCCCTTTTTCTGGAATCCCTGGGACACAACCAAATGTGGTGGGCACCAGGATAGATGCCATCAATTCTTTCATTATCATGTTAATTGTTCCTGCACACACCAAAGTATGTGTCCATCATTTTACTTTTTACCCAATCCCAGGAGTTTCCTCTGTGTGCTTTATCCTACCTCCTTAATCTATCACCAATGAACTCACCTATGTCCCTCCGTTGATTGCAATGTATAAATACAAATGTAACCGCCATTCTCCAGAGCATTATCTCAATTCTTTGAGGTTCTGCTTCCCGGCATATGTCAACAGTTTGGCTCAAATAAACTCACAAAAATTCTTTACAGGTTTCAATGTTTTTTTTTCGTTAACAATTGTTAACTTAATTAGGGTACTCCTAAGCTGGCCTTTACTAAAAACTCAAGGGGCCAAAGAGCCACATGAGGCTTTGGAATTGCAGTTTGCCGACCACTGTCTTAGGGTGTTAGGGTCGAAACGCTCGCCGCTCAAAGGAAGGCTCCAAGAGACGTTCTCATGCAAACAGCAAAGGGTTTATTCACCAGCATGCTGGGGCTCACAACATACTCTGAAAACAGAGCAGAGGCTGAGAGCCCCGAGTTGATACATAGCTGAGCTTATATACTATATGACAAGCAACAGGGTTATACAAGGTCAACACAGAGTTTTATTTCCTCATACCTGCACACATCTCACAATCTACAGACTCCGCATATTATCTGGTTCGATAATGGGATGGACTGATGGTTATCTCTGGGTTACTCCCTTGGGACATCTGGACCATGTCTCCTGTCTCTGTTCTTCAACCCTGAGACTGTAATTACAGGATGTAACTGGGGGATATGATTTTAAGCCGAGCTGTGTTAACTCTGGCCCAATCCTGATTTTTGCAACCTTACAAGGGCAAAGGAAAGTAAGGAGAAAATAAATAAATGGACTACAACAAAACCAAAAGCTTCAGCATAGCAAAAGAAACCATCAATAAAATTAAAGTGTACTGCCAATATTTCTTCCAATAAGGAGCTAATTTCCAAAATATATAGGGAACTCATACAACTTAACAAAAGGAAGACAAACAATCCCAATTTTAAAAATGGGCAAAGGACCTAAATAGATACTTTTCCAAAGTGGACATACAGAAAGCCAAGAGATATATGGAAAAATGCTCAAATTCATTAATCATCTGAGAGATGCAAATTAAAACAATGAGGTATTACCTCACACTGTTGTGGGGCGACTTCCCCAACCAGTTGCAAATGACCACAGAGGCTTTAAGTTGGTAATAAGCAAGCAAGGATTTATTGAACTGGCCGGTGATGGCCGAGAGAGCACCACACGCAGATGGAGCACTCACGACTGCGCCGTCCCAGGTGTAGGCAGTCCTTTAAAGGGCCTTAACCACAAAATTTTCTAAATTCTGAGAACAGCCGAGGGGGGTGTGTTTCAATGGACTGCAACTGTTCCTGTTGACTGCTCCTTATCTCCCAACCACACCCTCCTAGATGTTTGGAATGTGGACCTATCTTGCGAAAGCAGATTGTACAGAAGCAAAATTGAGCAAAGTTAATAATCTCTAAAGGGCATCTACAGTCTCAATTCCTGGAACCACTTGAGCCAACTGAAATCAATTTTTTATGGTTCTGGTTCTCAGGCACTGGAGAATAACCTTTGTGATGTGGGATGGATTTATGTGAGCTTCCAGGTTAAACAACTGTTTTTACCTGAGATGAATGCTCTTAAGGTCCTATTTCATTTCCTACTGGTCTTTTGGGAATGATTCTAAACTCTGGATTCATTACTAGTATCTACTAGTTGGGAATACTGAGTATGTAAGACCATCAGTCTTACTGCCTGTATCCTATCCTGTACAAAATTAACTAAGCATCTTATGAGGCCTGGCCCAAGGATTAAGCCTGTAAGTAAAAGTAATAGTGGGCCTGCTATGGCAGTCAGTAGGGTGGTGAGCCAAGGGGACCATGAGAACAAGTTCTTGTACCAGTTTCTCTTTCGAGCTTCCTCTTTGTCAGCTAGCCTCTTTTGCAACTGACTCAAGCTCTCTTTTATGACTCCAGAATAGTTGGTGTAGAAATAGCAGGTTTCTCCTAGAGCTAGGCAAAGTCCCCCTTGCTTCAGTAACAATAAATCAAAGCCTCTTCTGTTCTGTAAAACTACTTCTGCAAGAGACCTGACAGATTTTTCTAAATTTCCTATAGATTTCTCTAGGGTATTTAAATCCTTGTCTATTTGCTGATCTAATTCCTTATAGTTTTGTTGTCCCGTGACTAGGGCTGCTGTGCCTATAGCAGTGGAGCCCGCTAAACCCAAACCTACTAGCAAAGGGATTAACGCTGGAGCTCTCTTAACTCTCCAGGGCTCTATTAAGACGTGCTCACGCCTCCCTTCTCCCGAATAGTACTACACCTGGGGTAGGATATGGGTGAGCATGCACAGTACAGGCTTGCTACCTGTCTGTAGGCCTAAGGACCAGTGGTGCATGCCCACCAAGCTCCTTCTGGAGCTACTAGGTACCAAGAGGTCCCCTCACCCAGCTTCTTAGGTATCCGGATTGTCTGGTTACAATTCCCGCATATGGG
This sequence comes from Lasiurus borealis, assembly GCA_004026805.1. Taxonomy (NCBI): domain Eukaryota; kingdom Metazoa; phylum Chordata; class Mammalia; order Chiroptera; family Vespertilionidae; genus Lasiurus; species Lasiurus borealis. The sequence goes on along the minus strand of PVJN01004618.1, from coordinate 25,126 downwards.
GATGTTTTGAGATCATATTTCCAGGAGTGTACACAAAGTCCCTCCCCTCTTCCCCTAGAGTTACTCCCTGTTTTCCACGTCCCCATGGGCACAGCTGACCAGTCTCTCCATTGTCCGTGGACATGTTCCAGAGTGATCCTGGGTCCGCTCCAATTTCAGCTATGGCTCCAATTCCCACGTAGTACGGGGGCTCAGGGTTCAAGCATAGCCAGCAGTCAATGGGAGCTGGCATTCAGCAGGCGGAAAGAGGTGTCCAAAGGGGAGAATATGTCAAAGCTGGACATTACTTCGTCAGCCTCTGGTCTGGGAACAGAAGCAAGGGGATCTCCCTTCAGCAGTTTGCCTGTTGTCCAGGACACTGGGCCCGGCGACGGTGTCTTCATCGTGGGTGCAAGGGGTTCCAGGGGCCCAATGGGCTTGGGTGGCCTGGGAGTCTCCTTCCGCTGGACTGTGAACAACTCTCCTGTGTCATACCCTGAAACATACAACCTCAGGCCCCACATTTCCCCCTTTGCCCAGTCTCTGGACCACTAATTGATGGGTTGAATCATTAGGGGATTGCATCCCACAACCTGGCAGTCTCCTGGCTGAGTCTGGGTAAACCTGGCATCCCTGTCCAACATCTTAGGGGCCCACCCTTGGGCAAACATCTCACATCCCCACTAGTCACAGTAGAAGTCCTCATGGTCCCCACACTTAAAGAGGGGAATGCGGGGTTGTCGAGGACAGGCATACGCCAGGGTTCTTCCCAGTTCCTGTTTGGCACCCCTAATCCCATACCCATATCCATCTGAGAATTTGAGCCCCCCGCAAACCAGGCGGTTCCAATTCTTGCCAAAAGGGCTACATAAGTCAAACCTTAGGGCGGGGGTGGGGGGGAAAGGAGGCGGCGGAAGGGAGGGGAGTATGTGCTCCCCAGGCAACACCAGCCATCCTCCCTGAGTTCTTGCCTGCTTCTGTTCCTGCTCTTTATAAGGAGGAGAGTCCTGCAGCCTTTGGTCTGGCAGGGCCATTAGGATCTTCAGTGGCCCTATTGGTCTTTTGGCTGCCTCCTTAGCTGTTCTGTCAGTTAGACTCCCTCTTACTATGGGTGAGTCTCCCTGCTTGGCAATTCCTACTCAGGCCTTTTGGCTTATGGGGTATTGTTTAACCTGAACCGGCTCAGCACTACTCACGAGTTGGACAACTATACGTTGTTGGTGAGCAGCCAGCCTGGGAGTGTTGTCTTTGGCCCACACTTGCAGTATCTCCGCTCGTAGAACTGGGAGTAAGGAGCTGGACGACCTCTTGGGCTCCTCATGCAGCTGGTATTCTTCCTCCTATGGCAATGTTAACAGGAACACACCCATCATCCCCAGCCATACCTCCTCCAGGATCCGGGCGGCTCATCCTCCTCCTATCTTCGGGCACTCATTCTTCCAGTGCCCTCTCTCCTTGTAAATGGCACACTGGTCTTCCATTGAGGGGGGCCTCGCCCACTGTGGTGCCCTTCCTTCTTGGTTCCTTTTCCCTCCTTCATTGCTAGGAGGACCTTAGCCATCCTTGGATTTAAGTTGGGTCTTCTCGATTATTGAAAACCTCCTGGGCCACTTCAACCAACTCAGATAGTGACTTCCCCTCAAATCCTTCTAAGTTCTGTATCTTTTTCCTAATATCTGGGGCTGACTGAGACATGAACGCTACATTTATGGCCCGCCTGTTTTCTGGAGTGTCTGGATCTATGGCTGTGTATTCCCGATAGGCTTTACATAGCTGCTCCCGGAAGGTGGCCGGGCTCTTGTTCAGCCCTTGAGTGGTTTCTGACACCTTGGAAAGGGTAGTGGGCTTCCAGGCTGCCACCCTGATGCTCCTGTAGAGTTTGGCGATACTGGTCTAAGGCTTCCCTTCCCTGGGGATCATTAAAATCCCAACCCGGCCACGCTGGGGAATACCGTTTCCACTCGCCTAAGGTCCGTCAGGGCCAAGGACCAGTTTCCTCCCTTCTGCCCTCACTCTCTCTCCTCAGAGGTAAAAAGGGTCTGTAAGAGCTGCTGGTAGTCATCCCAAGTGTGTTGATGGGTAAAAAAGACAGACTTCAGTAGGGAGATCAACCCTTGGGGATTCTGCGAGAAGGATGGGTTTTGATTCTCCTGGGGGCCCTGCCTTTCTCAGGGGCAGGATGGGAACAGTCTAGGGTCCATTCTTTTTTTTTTAAATATATTTTATTGATTTTTCACGGAGAGGAAGAGAGAGAGATAGAAAGACAGAAACATCGATGAGAGACATCGATCAGCTTCCTCCTGCACACCCCACACTGGAGATGTGCCTGCAAGCAAGGTACATGCCCCCCACCGGAATTGAACCTGGGACCCCCCAGTCTGCAGGCTGACGCTCTATCCACTGAGCCAAACAGGTCTCGGCTGAGGGTCCATTCTTATGGGTACTCTCCCCATAAGTTGTTCCCCATCTAGTATGGGGTGGACTAAAGGGGTTGGAAGGGGAGAAAGGCAGATTGGGAGGGAAAAGGATGGGAGTGGGGGAAGAAGGGGTTCTGGTGGGGATACCGCTGAATGACTGACTTGGGAGTCCTGGACAGTGGGGGCGGTTTGTCCTGGGCCAGGTGGTGAATATGGAGATGGCCTGGGAACCAGAGGCTCTTCCTCTTCCCCTGGTAGGACCTGGGTGGCTTCCCCTTTTGAAGGGCAGCCAATAAAATTTTCTGTCTCTGTCCTGATTTTTTCTTTCTTTCTTTTTTTTTTATTGTGTTACATGGAAACATATCTCCCCATTGCCCCCCCTCCCTCCCAGGCATACCCCAACCCCCCCAGGGTCTATGTTCATTGGTTATGCTTATATGCATAGATACAAGTCCTTTGATTGATATCTTATCTACCCCACCTCTACTTAATTTCCTGCTATAATATCACAGTCTGTTTGATGATTTACTGCCTCTGTATCTATCATTTTGTTCATCATTTTACAATGTTCTTTATTATCCACAAATGAGGGAGAGCATGTGGTGCTTCACCTTCATTGACTGGCTTATTTCACTAAGCATAAGACTCTCCAGTTCCATTCAGGTTGCTGCAAATGGTAAGAGTTCCTTCTTTTAAATGGCAGCATAGAATTCCATTGTGTAGATGTACCACAGTTTTCTGGTCCACTCATCTGCTGATGGGCACCTAGGCTATTTCCAAATTGTAGCTATTGTAAATTGTGCTGCTAGGAACATAGGGGTGCATAAATCCTTTCTGATTGGTGTTTGTGATTTCTTAGGATAAATTCCTAGGAGTGGGATTGCTGGGTCAAAAGGGAGATCCATTTTTAGTTTTTTAAGAAAACTCCATACTGTTCTCCACAGTGGCTGCACCAGTCTGAATTCCCACCAACAGTGCACAAGGGTTCCTTTTTCTCTGCATCCTTGCCAACACTTGTCGTTTGTTGATTTGTTGAAGATTGCCATTCTGACAGGTGTAAGATGGTATCACATTGTCATTTTGATTTGCATCTCTCGGATAATTAGTATTTTTGAACATGTTTTCATGTGTCTCTTGGCCGTCCTTCTGTCGTCTTTTGAAAAGGTTCTATTTAGGTCCATTGCTCATTTTGTTTTATTGGATCGTTCATCTTCCTTTTGTTAAGTTGTATAAGTTGGCTGTAGATGTTGGAGATTAAACCTTTATCAGTGATAACATTTGCAAATATGTTCTCCCATACAGTGGTCTTTCTTGTTGTTTTGTTGACGGTTTCATTTCCTGTACAAAAGCTTTTATATTTTGATGTAGTCCCATTAGTTTATTTTTTCTTTAGTTTCCATTGCCATTGGAGCAGTATCAGTGAAGAAGTTCTTTTGGCATAAGTCTGAGATTGTGCTGCCTTTGGATTCCTCTAATATTTTTAAGTTTTCCCTTCTGATGTTTAAATCCTGTATCCATTTTGAGTTTATTTTTGTATTTGGTATAAGTTGGTGGTCCAGTTTCATTTTTTTTTGCATGTATCTGTCCAATTTTCCCAACACTATTTGTTGAAGAGGCTATCTTGACTCCATTGAGTGTTCATGCCTCCTTTGTCAAATATTAGTTGAGCATAGTGGTTTGGGTGGATATCTGGATTCTCAATTCTATTCCATTGGTCTATATATCTATTCTTGTGCCAGTATACGGCTGTTTTGAGAACAGTTGTTTTGTAACATAGCTTGAAATCTAGTATTGAGATCCCACCTACTTTATTCTTCTTTCTCAGAATTGCTGTGGCTATTTGTGGTCTTTTTTTTGTTCCAGATGAATCTATGAAGAATTTTTTTTTAGGTCTGTGAAGTACGTTGTTGGTATTTTAATGGGTAGTGCTTTGAATCTATAGATTGCTTTGGGTAGTATGGATATTTTAATGATATTGATTCTCTCAATCCATGAGCATGGTATGCTCTTCCATCTGTTAACATCTTTCTCTATCTCTTTTTTCAGTGTCCTGTAGTTTTCTACATATAGGTCTTTTACCTCTTTAGTTAGGTTTATTCCTAGGTATCTTAATATTTTTGGTGCAATGGTAAATGGGATTGCTTTTTTAGTCTCTCTTTCTGTAATTTCACTATTAGTGTATAGTAACGCCACAGACTTCTTAGCATTATTTTTGTATCATGCTACATTGCTGAATTCATTAATTAAGTCAATTAGTTTTGGAATGGAGTCCTTTGGGTTTTTTATGTATAATATCATGTCATCTGCAAATAAGGACAGCTTTACTTCTTCTTTTCCAATTTGGATGCCTTTTATTTCTTCTTCTTGTCTAATTTCAAAGGCTAATACTTCCAGTACTATGCCGAACAGGAGAGGTGAGAGTGGGCATCCCTGTCTTATTCCTGTTCTTAGGGGAAATGACTTTAGTTTTTGCCCATTGAGTATGATATTAACTTTGGGTTTATCATATATGGCTTTTATGATGTTGAGGTATGCTCCTTCTGTTCCCACTTAGCTTAGAGTTTTTATCAAGAAAGGGTGTTGGATTTTGTCAAATGCTTTTTCTGCATCTATCGATATTACTATATGATTTTTATCTCTCAATTTGTTTATGTGATGTATTACATTTATTGATTTGCGGATATTGTACCATCCCTGCATTCCTGGGAAGAATCCTGCTTGGACATGGTGTATGATCTTTCTGATGTACTGCTGGATCTGATTTGCTAGAATTTTTTTCATGATTTTGGCATCTATGTTCATGAGAGATATTGGCCTATAATTCTCTTTCATTGTGTTGTCTTTATCTGGTTTTGGTATTAGGGTGATGCTGGCTTCATAGAAGGTGTTTGGAAGTGTTCCTTCTTCTTGAATGTTTTTGTATAGTATGAGGAGGATAGGTTTTAATTCTTCTTGAATGTTTAGTAAAACTCTCCTGTGTAGCCATCTGGTCCCTGGCTTTTATTTGCTGGAAGCTTTTTGATGACTGCTTCACTTTCTTCCATAGTTATTGGCCTATTGAGATGTTTAGATTCTTTCTCATTGAGTTTTGGAAGGTTATATTTTTCTAGGAATATGTCCATTTCTTACAGGCTGTGCAATTTGTTGGAATAGAGTTGCTCATAGTATTTTTTAACAATCCTTTGTATTTTGTCGGGGTCTGTTGTTATTTCTCTTCTTTTATTTCTGATTTTGTTTATTTGGGTCTTCTCTCTTTGCTTCTTGGTGAGCCTGGGTAGAGGTCCATTAATCTTGTTTACCCTTTCAAAGAACCAGCTCTTGGTTTTGTTGATCTTTTTAATTGTTTCTTTGGTCTCTATGTTGTTTATATCCGCTCTGATCTTTACTATTTCCTTTCTTCTGTTTACACTGGGCTTTTCTTTTTGCTCTCTTTCTAGCTTTTTGAGTTGTAGGGTTAGGTAATTTATTACCATTGTTTCCTGTTTTTTGCAGTAGGCTTGTAGGGCTATGAACTTCCCTCTCAAGACTGCTTTCACAGTGTCCCATAAATTTTGTATTGCTGTGTTGTCATTATCATTTGTTGTCATGAGGTTTTTTATTTCTTCCTTGATCTCTTTGGTTACCCAGGTGTTGTTTAATAGCATGCTGTTTAGTCTCCATGTGTTTGATTTCTTTCTATTGTTTTTATTACAGTTGATTTCCAGTTTTATGCCACTGTGGTCTGAGAAAATGCTTGATATATTTCTATCTTCTTGAATTTGAAGAAACTTTTCTTATGACCCAACATATGATCTATCTGTGAAAATGACCCATGTGCACTGGAGAAGAATGTATATTCTGTGGCTTTGGGGTGAAATGTTCTGAAGATGTCAGTTAATTCCTTCTGGTCTAGTGTGTCATTTAGGCTTGATGTTTCTTTGCTGATTTTCTGTTTAGAGGATTTGTCCAATGGTGACAGTGGGGTATTCAAGTCTCCCACTATGATTGTATGGCTGTCAATCTCTCCCTTAATATCTCCCAAGAGTTTTTTTTATGTATTTAGGTGCTCCTATATTGGGTGCATACATGTTTACCAGAGTTATTTCTTCTTGTTGGATTGTTCCCTTTAGTATTATGAAGTGGCCTTCTTTATCTCTTGTTATGTCCTTCACTTTGACATCTAATTTGTCAGATATAAGTATTGCAACCCCAGCTTTTTTTTTCATTTCCATTTGCTTGAAATACCATCTTCCATCCCTTCACCCTCAATCTGTGTGCATCTCTTTTCCTGAGGTGGGTTTCTTGCAGACAGCAGATATATGGATCATGTTTTCTTATGCAATTGGTTACCCTATGTCTTTTGATTGGAGCATTTAATCCGTTTACATTTAAAGTTATTATTGATAAGTACTTATCTGTTGCCATTTTTAGTCCTTACACCCGAGTTCCTTCTTCGTTTCCTCTTTCTTTTTATTACAGCAGACTCTTTAACATTTCTTGCATTGCTGGTTTGGTGGTAATATATTCCCTTAGTCCTTTTTTATCTGTGAAGCTTCTATTTTCACCTTCAATTTTGATTGAGAGTCTTGCAGAGTACAGTATTCTTGGATTCAGACCCTTCTTTTGAATGACTTTGTATATTTCATTCCATTCCCTTCTGGCCTGATGAATTTCTGTTGAGAAATCAGTAGCTAGTGTTATGGGGGTTCCTTTGTAGATAAATTTCTGTTTCTCTGTGGCTGCTTTTAAGATTCTTACTTTGTCGTCGGTATTTGCCAATTTAATTATAATGTGCCTTGGTGTTGGTTTGTTGGGGTTCATTTTGCTTGGGACTCTGTGAGCTTCTTGGATTCGTGTGAGTTTTTTCTTTCCTATATTGAAAAGTTTTCTGTCATTATTTCTTCAAACACATTCTCTAATCCTTGTTTAGTTTCCACTCTTTCTGGAGCCCCAATTATGGGGATGTTGTTTTGTTTCATGTTATCCCAAAGTTCCCTTAGGCTCTCCTCTTGCTTTTTAACTTTTTTTCTAGAAGCTGCTGTACTTAGGTATTTTTTCCTACCGTGTCTTCTAGCTCACTGATGAGGTCCTCTGCTTCTTCTAGTCTACTTTTTATACTTTCTATTCAGTTCTTTATAGCAGTGATGTCATTTTTCATTAGTTCTTGATTATTCTGCACCTCCTCTTGGTTCTTCTGCATTTCTCCTTGCTTCTTCTTCACCTCCTCTTCGGTCTTACCTTGTCGATTTTGTCTTCCATTATTTTCATCCACTTTATGATCATTTCTCTGAACTCTTTCTCTGGCAGGCTTATTTCTGCTTCTATTTCGTTTACTTCCTTTTCTGGTGATACCTGCCTATCTGTCATATGCGGGCTGTTTCTTTTTCTGCCCATGGTCTTTCTTATCTGGGTGTCTGGTTATATAGTTCTCTCTCCTATGTTGATTGAAAGGCACAAACCACAAGGCGACCAGGTACAGCACACAAGGCACTCAGTGGAAATGTATTCAGGATGTTAATAATCATATACAACTTGACCACCAATGAAAGACAAATTGGGGGTAAGTAGAGAAAGAAGAAAAGGAAAATGAGGAAAAAAGAAAAGAAATAAAAGCCAAAATCAAATTGGGCGAGGGAGAAAATAAATAAATAAATAAATAAATAAATAAATGAACAAAAAATATAATAAAAAAATAAAAAGAAGAAGAAGGAGAAGAAAAAGAGGATGAGAAAAAAGTCTGAGAGAAAAGAAAGAGGATAAGAGAGAAAAGGGGAACAAAATATAGGTGTCAGGAGAAAACGCCAATAGAACAGTCACCAATCCAAACAATTGCCGGCAACCAGTACCTGGAGATTAATACAAACTGCTAATAACAACTGATATGGAGGGAGGTGAGGGAAAAGAGAGGTAAAAAACAAACCAAAACAAAGCAAACAAATAGCAAAATAAAACAAGTAGAATAAGCTAAAACAATCTCACCAAAAAAAGTACAAAAAAATCGATATAATCACCATTTAGGGAAACAGCAACAAAAGGTCATAGAGGAAAAACAACTTTTTGGATAGTGAAATCAAGAAGAGAGAGGTTTGTATGGTCTTGGAGTAGGGGATTTAAAATTAGACATATAAGTGGGGTGAAATTTTAACCAGTAAAGAGAAAGAATAGGGAGAATCTAAAGTTGGAAAAGCGAAAGAGAAACAAGACAACAAAATGGGGAAAGTTAGGAGGAAAGTGTTGGCATAAAGGTAGAGTTGAGATAGAGTAAAATTATACTAAAGGAAAGATGAAAATAGAATGTGGAACTCTAATCCTGAAGTAAAATAAAGGGAAAACAAAATGACACTTGTTTTTTCCCCAAATGGTAAAATATTATTAGTACTAATACTACTTGAAAACAAAAATGTAATAATTAAAAAGGTAAAATCAATTGAGGAGGAAAGAAAAAAATTGTTTTTTAATTAAAATATGCAAAAATGAAAAATATAAAATAAAATAGAAAATTAATAAAAAAATAGAATGGTCATTCACTTCCGCTATTGTTCTTGGCACTTTTGTTTCCCAGTTGGGAGGGTATTGCAGTTCCCAGTGTTCCACTGCTGAGTTGTGTTTTAATCTCTTTATTCTTTTGTGGTTATGCGAGAGTCAATTTGTGTATCATCCACTGGGTGGCAGTGTTTTGGAATTGATCTCTGAGACTAAGCACAGGATCTCTGTAGGCTATGGTCAGATGCTGCTACCTTGTGGTTCTCCAAACCGGTTTGTGGGGATTTTGCAGCCGGGACACTGTAATAACTCCTAGGCTGTCCCTCTGCCTCAGATCAAAACGAGTCGTTTTCCAGAGCTCCCCTCTGTCAACAGCTCTGAGATTTTGCCTCCACACTTAGGGATCATGCACTTCCCCACCACCGCGGACCTCTCCAGAGGCAGCTTTCCTGTAGCCCGTTTCCCACAGTGTGCGCATCTCTGTTCTGTGGGACAGGAGCCCTCACCTTATCCCAGGCGAAATCTGACCTTTCCGTGTGCTGTGTGGAACTCCTCTGAGTTCGTGTCTGCACAGATTGGAGAGCGGTGTTCTGGGTCCCCCGGCTGTTCAGTGGGTGCTTCAGCCACAGCTTTCAGACCGCCACAGACATCCACCTCCCTCTGCAAGATGGTGCGGTCTCCGCATTCACGCTGGTGACTCCGGCAGACAAAATCCCTGTGGCAGTGGGGCTGCCTGGCCAGGAGATCCCATCCAGCAGTCCTCCACCTTCTCCTGGAGGATAACTGAGTCTTAACTTGCCAACCATCACTCCCAGTGCAATTCTCAGCTGCTCTCTCTCCCTCTACCCAGCGACAAAGGTCCAGACATGTCCGTCTACTCTGCTGCCATTTTTCTCCCCCCCCTGATTTTTTCTTTAGGAGGCAAGACTGGAGCCATTGGGGTTTTTTCAGGTAAAATGTCAACCCAAACCTGAATATATGAGATCTGATCCGGGTGACTAAGCCGTCTGTAGACTGCATAGTGAACCCAATATGCAGACAGAAGATCAAAAGAATCTTCTGATGGCCAGCCAACTCCAAAGGTAGGCCACTCTCATTCACAAAATTTCTGTAAATCAAGAAGAGCTTTAACATCAGAGCCTTAGTCATCTGCCTGATTCTTGAAGTCCTGGAAATTTCTCAACTCTCCCCCCCCCCCCAACATTGTAGCCGAAACTGGTTTGGCTCAGTGGATAGAGCATCGGCCTGCAGACTGAAAGGTCTCAGGTTTGATTCCAGTCAAGGGCATTTACCTTGGTTGTGGTCATATCCCCAGTAGGGGGTATGCGGAAGCAGCTGATTGATGGTTCTCTCTCATTGATGTTTCTAACTCTCTATCTCCCTTCCTCTGTGTAAAAAATCAATTAAATGTATTAAAAAAACACACAAACACATTGTAGAGAGAAATATGGAGACACAGGCGAAACTTGACCCATTTTAATGAAGACCAACATGCTAAATACAAAACAGTCTGGACACAACCACACCTGTCATGGGCCGAGGACACCATTGGGTCCTTCAGCCAGAGTGTGAAGGTTATCCTGCGTCCAGCCTTCTGACAGACTCTTACCCTTGAGATCTCAACCTAGGTGCCTGTGACTTACCTCCTGTGAGACTGGTATCCCCTTTGTCAATAAATCCTGAAGCTTCCACCTCCAGCCTTGGTCCCTGGAAAGCAAGGAGAGCCTCAGGCCCGCAGAGCGGGGTCCCTCTCACCTCCTCCAGGGATCTCACTGGGGCCTCCAAATGTTGTGGGTTGACTTCCATAATCAGTTGCAAAAGACCACGGAGGTTCTAAGTTGGTAATAAACAAGCAAGGATTTATTGAGCTGGCCAGCGACGACCATGAGGATACCACATGCAGGTGGAGCTCACACTCACAATCACAATGTCCCAGGTGTAGGCAGTCCTTTTAAGGGCCTTAATCATAAAATTTTCTAAATTCCGCGAACAGCCAAGTAGGGTGGGTTTTAATGGACTGCAATTGTTCCTGTTGACTGCTCCTTATCTCCAAACCACACCCTGCTAGACTTTGGAATGTGGACCTATCTTGTGAAAGCATATTGTACAAAAGCAAAATTATGCAAAGTTAATAATCTCTACAGGGCAACTACAGTATCAACTCCTGGAGCCAATGAGTCCACTGAAATCAGTCTTTTATAGTTCTGGTCCTCAGGCACAGGAGACTAACCTTTGTGATGTGGAATGGATTTATCTGACCTTCCAGGACAAACAGCAGTTTTTACCTGAGATGAATGCTCTTAAGGTTCTGTTTCCACACCTGTCAGAATAGTAATCATCAACAAATCAAACAAATGCTGGAAAGGATGTGGAGAAAGGAAACCCTAGTACACTGCTAGAGAATGCAGACTTGTTCAGACATTATGGAAAACAGTATGGAGTTTCCTCAAAATATTAAGAATGGAACTTCCCTTTGATCCAGTAATACCACTTCTAGGATTATATCCTAAGAATACTGAAAGACCATCCAGAAATAATATATGCATCCCTATGTTCATAGTGAAGCATCCATCTTATATAAAAACTGCAGTTTGAAATTTTAACCCTGCTATTTGGATTCTGTAAATGTTTTCTTGCTTAAATAATAAGGAAAATGAGGCTACTCTCACTCCAGAGAGGCCATTAAACCTTCCCTGGACAAAATTATCAGTGCTGGCACCAGGTCAGGCCTTTGGTTGAGGTCTCAAGGCCCCAGCACATAGGGGCTCTTTAAGAAATTGCAAAAGGGGGAGAATCCAAGATGGCGGCATAGGTAAACACCTACACACACCCTCGCACAACATTTTCAAAACTACAACTAAAAGACAGAGTGGACATCATCCAGAACCACAGGAAAGCTGGCTGAGTGGAAATTCTAAAACTAGAAGGACAGACAAGGGCTCACAGAGACCCGGAGGAGCTGCAAAAAGCTGAGGTATGGAGACGCACATGTGGAGAGAGCGGGTGTCGGAGAACCTGGCTGGCTTTCTCTGGTGGGAGGGAGATGGAGACTCTCAAGGGCATTGAACCCCTTGTCCTATGACACTGGACTCCAGATCCAGCCGAAACTCATACGGGAGGAGTTTGGACTGTGGGAATGGAGAAGTGCACAGAAATTTTGGGGAGTCGCAAAAGGTCAGAGGTCTGGTGGTGCACACAGCACTGCGGGCAGAGGACCGACTGCTGATTGTGCTGCTGGATTTCACGAGCGGGAGGGAGACAGACCCTCCCAACTGTGTTACATCTAACAACACTAAACCCCAGTTTCAGGCGAAATCCTGGGGACCCAGACTCATATGGTCCTGGAGCGCAGGGGAGCCAAAGGGGCAGCAGTCTAGAGGCACTGCGAGAGAGAGCGCATGTGTGCACAGGGACCACTCCAGCGATTACCAAGTCACGTGAGACTCAGGGGCCGTGAGACTCCACCCATCCCAAGATCAACAGAGGCTTTTGTAGTTTTGCAACTCTTGTGTCATAAGGCTGAATCCAACACAGATGTTCTCCCAGCATAGTGAAAATGCCGAGACAAGGAAAGGGATCACAAACAAAAGAAATGGAGGAAAACAAACAACTGGATATAGAGTTCAAAACCACGCTTATAAGATTTTCAAGAATATCCTAGAAAAGTTGGACAAAGTTAGCAAGACCCAAGAGGAGATGAAAAAGAACCAACTAGAGATGGAAAAGATTCAACTAGAGATGGAAAATATCCAACTAGATATGGAAAAGGACTAACTAGAAATTAAACATACACTGACTGAAATAAAAAATATTATACAGAGTCCTAACAGCAGACTAGAGAAGGGCAAGAATCAAGTCAAAAATTTGAAATATAAAGAATCAGAAAACACTCAACTGGAAAAGTAAGAAGAGAAAAGAATCCAAAAATGTGAAGATAATGTAAGGAGCTCTGGGACAACTTCAAGCGTACCAACATCAGAATTGTGGGGGTGCCAGAAGAAGAGAGAGAGCAAGATACTGAAAACCTATTAAAAAAAATAATGACTGAAAACTTCCCACATCTGGTAAAAGAAATAGACTTACAAGTCCAGGAAGCACACAGAACCCCATATAACAGGAATCCAAAGAGGACTATACCAAGACACACCATAATTCAAATAGCAAGAGCAAAAGACAAAGAGAGAATATTCAAAGCAGCAAGAGAAAAATTGTTAATTACCTACAAGGGAGCACCCATACGACTGTCAGCTGATTTCTCAACAGGAACGATGCAGGCCAGACAGAAGTGGCAAGAAATATTCAACGTGATCAATAGCAAGAACCTACAACCAAGATTACTGAGCAAAGCTATCATTCAGACTTGAAGGGCAGATAAAGAGCTTCACAGATAAGAAAAAGCTAAAGGAGTTCATTAACTCCAAACTAGTGTTATATGAAATGCTGAAAGGTACTCTTTTAGAAGAGGAAGAAGAAGAAGGTAAAAGAAAAAATTATGAACAACAAATACATATCTATCAACAAGTGAATCTAAAAATTAGGTGAATTAAAAATTTGATCAACAGAATGAACTGGTGAATATAACAGAATCAGGAGCACAGAAAGGAGTGGACTGATAATTCTCAGGGGGAAGAGTGAGGGGTGTACAGGGAGAGATGGACAAAATCATACACCTATGGATGAGGTCAATGGAAGGGAGGTAAGGGTAGTGGGAGTGTTGGGAGCTGGGTGGATGGGAGCTATGGAGCGGAAAAAAGAGAAACAAATGTAATAATCTGAATAATAAAGATTTAATTAAAAAAAAAACTTACAAAAGGGGAGGGAAACATCCCATATTTGGGAGACAAAGAAGGGAAAAACATATAAATAGGAAAATTCCTGCATGTCGAGGCCCAGAATTTGAGAGACATTTTCCTCTGGACCTGCATGTAATAAGTGTAATTCCAAACTCTCCAAGCATTGTTTGATTATTACTGGTTCTCTGTAAAAAGGGCAGCCCAATTTCCAATAGCTAAGATTTGAAAACAGCGCATAAATTGATGAATGAATAAAAACTGGGACATTTACACAATGGAATACTACGCAGTTGTAAAAAAGAAAGAACTCTTACCATTTGCAACAGCATGGATGGACCTGTAGATTATTATGCTAAGTGAAGTAAGCTAGTCATAGAAAGAAAAGTATCACACGATCTCACTCATACCTGGAATCTAATGAACAAAATAAACTGATGAACAAAATAGACCCAGAGACATTATTAGAAGCATGGGATAGCCTGTTGAACCAAAGAGAAGCCATTGAAGTGTAGCTCGGAGTAAGAGATCAACCTAAGAACTTGTATGTATATATGCATAACCCATGGACACAGACAATGAAGGAGGTGAAGGCCTGTGGTAGGGGATGCAATAGGCTAGAAGAGGTCAGGGGGGGGGGGAAGGGAGACACATGTAATACTTTAAACAATAAAGGTCGAAAACAAACAAAGAACTAATACCTATTCTCAAACTATTCCAAAAAATCAAAGAGAAATGAAGATTTCCAAGCTCTTTTTATGAGGCTAGCATTATCCTAATCTCAAAACCATATAAAGATACTACAGAACAATATAGGCCAATATCCTGAATGAACATAGATGCTAAAATTCTCAACATAATAGTAGCCTATTGAATCCAAGAAGGTATTGACCAAGAGGGATTTATTCCAGGGATGCAAGGCTGGTACAATATTCACAAATCAATAAACATTACACATCATATAAACAAATTGAAAGACAAAAAGCAAATGGATCCAGAAAAACATCTGACAAAATGCTTTTGATAAAAACTCTTAGTAAAGTGGCAATAGAGTGATTATAGTTCAACATAATAAAGGCCATATATGAAAAACATACAGCTGCCATCATACTAAATGGGCAAAAACTAAAAGCATTTCCCATAAGAACAGGAATAAGACAAAGATATCCACTTTCACCACTTTCATTCAATATTAGAGGCTTAGTGTGTAAAATTTGTTCATGAGTAGAGTCCCTAGTGGCTGCCAGCTGCCAGCTGCTGGCTTTGGCCACCCTTCCTTTGCTGCTGGCTGCCAGCCAGGGCCTTCCTTCATTCTGTGCTGCTCCCTTGTGGTCAGTGCACGTTATAATGAGTGATCGGACTCCCCATTGGTCAATCTCCTGAGGTGACAATTTGCATATTAGGTTTTTATATATACAGTATATATATAGATAGTACTGGAAGACAGCCACAATACTCAGACAAGAAGAAAAAAAATAAAAGGCTCCAAATCTAAAAGGAGGCAGTAAAACTCTTATTATTCACAGAAGACATGATATCATACATAAAAAACCCTATAAACTTCACCAATAAAATGACTTCTTTAATAAATTAAGAATGGAACTCCCCTTCAATCCAGTAATACCAGTTCTAGGATTATATCCTTAGAATCCTGAAAGACCATCCAGAAATAATATATGCATCCCTATGTTCATAACAGCACAATGTACAATACCTAAGATCTGGAATCACCATTGTAGTAGGATACAAAATCAATACCCAGAAACTGATGGCATTTTTATACATCTATAATATATTATCAGAGAAAGAAATTTAAGAAATAATCTCATTTACCACTATAATTAGAAATAAACTTAACTAAGGAAGCAAAAGACCCATGATCAGAAAACAACAGAATGTTGAAAAAAGAGATAGAGGAAGATATATACAAGTGTAAGAATATACTGAGTTCATGGATTGGTACACATTACCCAAAGTAATCTATAGGTTCAATGCAATCCCTATTAAATTACCAATGGCATATTTCACAGATCTAGAACAAATACTTCAAAAATTCATATGGAACCTAAAAAGACCCCAAACAGCTGCAGCAATCTTGAGAAAGAAGAACAAAGTTGGAGGAATCACAATACCATATTTCAAGTTATACTGCAAAGCGACCATAATCAAAGCAGCTTGGTACAGACACAAGAACAGGCATATAGTTCAATGGAACAGAACAGATCACCCCCAAATCAACCTAAGCCATTACATTCAATTAATATTTGACACAGGAGGCAAGAGCACACAATGGAATCAAGACAGTCTCTTCAATAAATGGTGTTGAGATAATTGGATCCATGCAAAAAATAAAACTATTACCATGCAGAAGGATAAACTTAAAATGAATATAAGACTTTGATCTAAGTTGTGAAACCATAAAAATCCTAGTACAAAATATCATAGAAGCACAACTTTTACAGATCCATTGCCCTCTAGGGCTAGAGATAGAAAAGTAAAAATAAGGTACGCATTGCACTGCAGCCACTGCAATGAGGGTGCTGTGGTGAATTTGAGTCTTGTTATCAGTGCCATTGTGAATGATACACAAACCTGACTCAATATTCACAAGAGGCTCTGGGAGGACAAGATAGTTCTTATGCCAGGAATTCATCAATGAACTTGAGTTCTGCAGCTTCCCAGGATTTGCTCTGGTGGGGAAGCTGCCGTTTAGGCATAATGGCTAGGTGCACAAGGCCCCCACATGAAGTTTGTGGAATCTGCAGAAGGATGGCAGGATTTCTTGAGCAACTGCAGTCAGGACCATGGCTATGTTCACTAAAGCCCCACTGCAGTACATTCTTTTTCTGCAGCACCTGGTGGGTGACAACAGTCAGCCCTGGCGCTTGGAGCCCTGGAGGCTGGGTGGTATTCCAAGTCCAACCAAGGGTGAGGAGCAGAAGATGATTGAGAAGGTGATGGAAAGCTGAGCCTTCAAGGCAGCACTGGCCTGTGTGAGAGGACTTGAATTTGGAGATGCACTTGAGTGTTCATGCTGGACTGGATACCAATGTGGGCTTTGACCCTAAGGATCCTTATTGTGCTTTGACAGGAAAATAAGTTCTTAAAAACATGGAGCAGAGAGGAATGTCCTATGCAAAAATTTTGCCATTGTGGGCACCATGTTTGTTTGCACTGAGTGGTTGAATCTAACTGGGAAAATCAGATTGCAAGCACAGTGTCATTAAGTGGCTGTATCACTGGAGAAGCCATTGGTCTTAGAGCTGACGTGAATGCTGGGGTCATGGGTTGTGGAGGTTTTGCTGCTTTCTCTTCTGCAACCAATTATTATTATTTATAAAAATGTATTACATGTGTACATATCTTGCCATTGCCTCCCCCTACGTCCTATACATGTTGTAACCCCCCAGTATCTTGCACCCATTGGTTATGCTTATATACCTGCATATAAGTTCTTCGGTTGATCTCTTATCTATCCCACCTCTTCTTAACCTTCCCACTGTAATTTGACAATCTGATTGATGCTTTACTGCCTCTGTATCTATCTTTTTATTCATCAGTTTATAATGTTCTTTATTATCCATAAATAAGTGAGGTCATGTGGTATTTTTCTTTCATTGACTGGCCGATTTTACTTAGCATAATGCCCTCCAGTTCCATCCAGGTAGAAATCATATCAAGCATCTTCTCAGATCACAGTGGCATAAAACTGGAAATCAAATATAATAAAACAATCCAAAGAAATCAAACATATGGAGAATAAACAACATACTATTAAACAATGAATGGGTTACCAGAGAGATCAATGAAGAAATAAAAAACATCATGGCTACTATCAACAATGAAAACACAACAATCCAAAATCTATGAGACACAATGAAAGCAGTCTTGAGAAGGAAGTTCATAGCTCTACAAACCTACTGCAAAAAAAAAGAAACAATGGTAATAAATTACCTAACCGTACAACTCAAAGAGTTAGAAAGAGAGCAACCAGAAAACCCTAGTGTAAGCAGAAGGAAGGAAATAGTAAAGATCAGAGTGGAGATAAGAGATATAGAGATCAAAGAAACAACACAAAAGATCAACAAAACCAAGAGCTGGTTTTTTGGAAGGACAAACACGATCGATGGACAACTAGCCAGGTTCACCAAGAAGCAAAGAGAGAGGACCCAAATAATCAACATCAGAAATGAAAGAGGCGAAATAACAACAGACCCCCCGAAATACAAAGGATTGTTAAAAAATACTATGAACAGCTCTATTCCAAAAAACCGGACAACCTGGAGGAAATGAACATATTCCTAGAAAAATATAATCTTCCAAAACTCAATCAGGAAGAATCTAAACATCTCAATAGGCCAATAACTATGGATAAATTTGAAGCAGTCATCAAAAAGCTTCCAGCAAATAAAAGCCAGGGACCAGATGACTACACAGCAGAGTTTTACCAAGCATTCAAGGAAGAATTAAAACCTATCCTCCTCAGACTATTCAAAAAAATTCAAGAAGAAACATTTCCAAACACCTTCTATGGAGCCTGCATCACCCTAATACCAAAACTAGATAAAGACAACACAATGAAAGAGAATTACAGGCCAATATCGCTCATAATTATAGATGCCAAAATCCTGAACAAAATTCTAGCAAATCGGATCCAGCAGTACATCAGAAAGATCATACACCATGACCAAGTAGGATTTATCCCAGGAATGCAAGGATGATATAATATCTACAAAATCAATAAACTTGATACATCACATAAACAAATTGAGAGATAAAAATGACATAGTCCTGTCAATTAATGCAGAAAAAGCTTTTGATAAAATCCAACACCCTTTCTTGTTAAAAACTCTCAGCAAGATGGGAATAGAGGTTCATACCTCAACATCATAAAAGCCATATATGATAAACCCACAGCTAACATCATAATCAATGGGCAAAAACTAAAACCATTTCCCCTAAGAACAGGAACAAGACAGGGATGCCTACTCTCACCACTCCTCTTCAACATAGTACTGGAATTATTAGCCCTTGCAATTAGACAAGAATAAGAAATAAAGGGTATTCAAATGGGAAAAGAAGAAGTAAAGCTGTCCTTATTTGCAGATGATATGGTACTGTACATAAATACCTGAAAGATACTATAAAAAAACCTAATAGACTTAATAAATGAATTTGGCAATGTAACAAGATATAAAATTAATGCCAAGAAATATATGGCATTTCTATACACTAGTAATGAAATTACAGAAAGAGAGACTAAAACAATTCCATTTACTATCCCACTAAAAAAATTAAGATACCTAGGAATAAACTTAACTAAGGATGTAAAAGATCTTTATGCAGAAAACCATAGGACACTGAAAAGAGAGATAGAGGAAGACATAAACAGATGGAAGAGCATACCATGCTCATGGATTGGGAGAATCAACATCATTAAAATATCCAAACTGCCCAAAGCTATCTATAGATTCAATGCACTACCCATTAAAATACCAACGACGTATTTCACAGACCTAGAAAGAACTCTCCAATGATTCATCTGCAATAAAAAGAGACCCTGAATAGCCACAGCAATTCTGAGAAAGAAGAATAAACTAGGTGGGATCTCAATATTATATTTCAAGCTGTATTACAAAGTAACTGTTCTCAAAACAGCCTGGTACTGGCACAAGAACAGACACATAGACCAACTGAATAGAATAGAGAAGCCAGATATTGACCCAAACCACTATGCTCAATTAATATTTGACAAAGGATTCATGAACATACAATGGACTCAAGACAGTCTCTTCAATAAATGGCATTCGGAAAATTGAACAGATACATGCAAAAAAATGAAACTGGACCATCAACTTACATCATACACATAAATAAACTCCAAATCGATTTTGGATTTAAACATAAGACGGGAAACCATAAAAATACTGCAAGAATCCATAGGCAGCACAATCTCAGATATATGCTGAAAGAACTTTTTCACTGATACTGCTCCAAGGGCAATGGAAGCTAAAGAGATAATAAACAAATGGGACTACATCAAAATAAAAAGCTTTTGCACAGCAACAGAAACCATCCATAAAACAACAAGAAAGAACATATTTTCAAATGTTATCAAAGATAAAGGTTTAATCTGTAACGTCTACAGGCAAGTTATACGATTTAATAAAAGGAAGATAAATGATCCAATAACAAAATGGACAATGGACCTAAATAGACTCTTTTTGAAAGGAGATAGAAGGAAGGTCAATGGATACATGAAAACATGCTCAAAGTCACTAACCATTTGAGAGATGCAAATCAAAACGACAATGGGACACCATCTCACACTTGTCAGAATGGCAATTATTAACAAATCTACAAATAACAGTTGTTGCCAATGATACAGAGAAAAAGGAATCGTTGTGCACTGCTGGTGGGAATGCAGACCGGTGCAGCCACTGTGGAGAACAGTATGGAATTTCCTCAAAAACCTAAAAATGGAACTCCCCTTTGACCCAGCAATCCCACTCTTAGAAATATATTCCAAGAAACTAGAAACACCAATCAGAAAGGATTTATGCACCTCTATGTTCAGAGCAGCACATTGTACAATAGCAAGATTTGGAAACAGCCTGGGTGACCATCAGCAGATGACTGGGTCAGGAAACTATGGTATATCTACACAACAGATTACTATGCTGCCATTAAAAAGAAGGAATTCTTACCATTTGCAGCTACCTAGATGGAACTGGAGAGCCTCATGCTAAGTGAAATAAGCCAGTCAATGCAAGAAAAATACCATATGATCTCACTTATGGATAATAAAGAACATTATAAACTGGTGAACAAAAAGATAGATGCACAGACAGTAAAGCATCAAACAGAGTCAAATTATAGCGGGAAGGTTAGGGAGACGTGGGGTAGCTAAGAAATCAACCGAAGGACTTGTATGCATGCATAGAAGCATAACCAATGGACACAAGGCTGTCGGGTGTTAGGGTATGCATGGGAGTGGGGGGTGGATAATTGCATGATATGTATACATGTAATATATTAATAAAAATAATTTAAAAAATACATATGGTCACAATACTATAAGTAATATCACCAAAAGATTTATAGCGTAAACAGGAATAATTTGTGACAACAAAAACATAAAGGGGTAGAAGGTAGAGGTCTGAACTGGCAAAGGAGGATGAAGATCAGATGCACCTAAAAGAAAAAAAAAAACACCTACTGCATATATGCAACTTAATGAAAATATGTTTTTATTTGTTTTAGAAAAGGAGGAAGGAAGATGGGGAAAGAGATAGAAACATCAGTGATGAGAAAATATCTTAGATTGGCTGCCTACTGCATACCGTTTACTCAGCAAGCCAGTCATGTGCTCTGACCAGGAACCAAACTGCGACCTCCTGTTTTACGAGTCACTGCTCAAACACTGAGTCTCACCAGCTAGGCAATGCCACTTTAATTTTATAAACCTAATGGTAACCACACACAAAAATCCCCAAACCAGGACCTAGCTTAAAAAAAACACAGGAAACAGAGGAAAGAAGAATGGAATACCACAGAGAGAAGAAGAATAGAATACCACCAAACAAAAACAACATACAGAAACACAAAGGAAAAGAAGAAATGGAGGGACAGATCTATGGAAAACCAAAGATAAAATAGCTATAGAAAATCCTCAGGAATCAATAATTACTTTAAATATAAATTATCTGAATTCACCAATAAGGAGGAACAGAATAGCAGAGTGGATCAAAAAACAAAACTCTACCATATGCTGCCTACAAATGACACATCTAACCTGCTAATCAAAAGATAGATTCAAAGTAAAAGGTTAGAGAATGATTATCTAAGCAAATAATATCCACAGAAATGCAGCTATAGCCATACTTATAGCTGACAAAACGTATTTCAAGAAAATAAAAATAACAAGAAACAAAGATAGATACTTTAAAGGGACCACTACATCAAGAAAACATAACACTTCTTAATATATATGAACCCAACCAGGGAACACAGAAATATATAAACAACTACTCAGAGAACTAAAGGGAGAAACAAAAATCATAGTTGGGGACCTCAGTACTCCATTGATAGCTATAGAGAGGTCATCCAAACAGAAAGTGAACAAAGAAATGTCAACCTTAAATGAAACCCTAGACCAGTGGTCAGCAAAGTCATTAGTGAACAGAACCAAATATCAACAGTACAACAATTGAAATTTCTTTTGAGAGCCAAATTGTTTAAACTTCAACTATATAGGTAGATACATTGTTATTAGCTTAATTAGGATACTCCTAAGCTGACCTTTGCTAAAAACTCAAGGGTCAAAGAGCCTCGTGAACCAAAATGGAATAATTAACATTTATAGAACCTTTCATCCAAGAGCCTCAGATTATACATTCTTCAGTGCACATGAAACATTCTCAAAGATACAGCATATGTTGGGTCACTAAACTAGCATAAACAAATTCAAGAATATTGAAATTATACAGAGCATATTCTCTGACCACTATGTCTTAAAATTAGAAATCAATTACAAAAAGGAAGTAAAAATCCCCACAAATATGAAGAGATTAAACAACATACTACTAAAAAATGACTGGGTTAAAGAAGAAATAAAATATGAGGTCAAAAGATATGTAGAGATAGATGAGATGACAGTACATGTCAGAACTTCTGTGATATAACAAATACAGTAATAAGAAGAAAGTTCATATCATTCCAGACCTATCTCAAGAAACAAGAGCAATCCCAAGTAAACAACCTAATATCACATCCTAAAGAACTAGAAAAAAGAACAGAAGCAACCCAAAGTTAGCAGAAGAGAAGAAATAATCAAAATGAGAAAAGAATTGAATAAAATAGAGAACAAAAAACTATACAAAATTAATTTTTTTAAAAAAGAGCTGTTTCTTTGAAAAGATTAATAAAATTGACAAACTCCTGGCTAGACTCACTAAAGAAAAAAGGAAAAAGACACTTATAAAAATCAGAAACGAGGGAGGAGAAATTGCCTGACATCACAGATATATAAAGGACTATCCTAGAATATGATGAAAGACTATATGCCACCAAATTCAATAACCTGGAAGAAATGGATAAGTTCTTAGAAATATATAAATTTTCTAGAGCAAATCATGAAGAATTAGAAAATTGAAGTACTGTATTTTCTGGCGTATAAAATGACTTTTTAACCCATGAAAATCTTCTCAAAAGTCAGGGGTCGTCTTATACACCAGGGGTCATCTTATATGCTGGGTGTTGTCTTATAGGGTGGATGCTGAAACTTCCGAGCTGGACTGGAGAATCTGCAGTCACCGATACGGTTGGGGGAGCTAAAAAATAGCCAAGGCCGGGGCTGCATCCCCACCAGCATCCCCGCCATATGCGCTGACTATATGAAAGCAGCAAGGGTGGCTCTCTACAAGTATGGGAGAAGAAAATCCACTCACCAGGATTCGTGGAAAGAAGTGACTTATCAGTCAGGATGGCGAGGTTAGGGGGCACCTCACCGGGAATGTGTAAGTAAAGGGTGGAGCAAATTGCAGTTGTCCAGGGCTCCCGAGGCATGGAAAAAAGAGAGCTGAAAAAAGAGAGCTGCACTGTGCCCTGAAAAACATGCTTCTTTCACTGCTTCTTTCACCTGTCTGCCCGTCCTTCTCTGCCTCTCAGATCTCACTCCTGAGGACTGTAGTGAAGCGGTGCAGATGCGCATGTACAAGATCTGAAAGGCAGAGAAGGAGGTAATAGGATACAAGGGCGGGCCAGATGGGTGAAAGGTGTGTTTGCACTACCTCTCTGATAGTCTTGGAGACAGGGAAGGTTGGGCAGGCAGCTCCCATGGGTTTATTGTCTTATTGTTCCTTTCAACTTTAGAGTGAATTCGGAAAAGTTTAATCTACTTGCACTGTTTTATGTTTACATGTTTGATTACAAACAGCCTTATGTTTATAAGTGACAGTGTTCCTGCTAAGTACCTGCATATCATAAGCATTTGAATTAAAATTACCATATTGAAATCAAATTGATGTTTTTTTTTATTTTTATTTGGTGTGCGTTGGAAGAGGGGTAGTCTTATATGGTGAGTATATCCCAAACTCTGTATTTTAACTGGAAATTATGCCCAGTCGTCTTATACGCCGGAAAATACGGTAGACTGATCAGCAGTGAGAAAATGGAAACAACCATATCAAAAACCTCTCCCAAAATAAAAATACTCACCATATGGCTTCACCAATGAATTCTACCAAATGTTCAAAGGGGATTTAAAACCCATCCTTCTAAAACTCTACCAAAAAAAAAAAAATGAAGAATAGGCAACACTTCCTAATATATTTTATGAGGCCAATATAAACTTAATACAAAACCTGGCTAGGATAACACACAAAAAAAGAAAACCACAGACCAACATCTTTGATAAATACAGTTGCAAAATCCTAAGCAAAATATTAGCTAATCAAATGCAACAATACATAAAAAAAAAAAATCAAGTGGGGTTCTTTACCGGGGCACAAGGATAATTCACCACATGCAAACTAATCAATGTAATATACCACATTAACAAAAGAATAAATATAAGAATCAACCAATCATTTTTGTTGTTTTTAGGTTAGCATTATCCTGATTCCAAAACCAGTTAAAACACTGCCAAAGGAAAAAAAAAAAGAAAATATAGGCCAATATCCCTGATGAAAATAGATGCTAAAATCCTCAACAAAATATTAGCAAATTCCCAGAGAAAAAAGGCTGGTACAATATTTGCAAATCAATAAACATGATATATCACATAAACAAATTGAAAGACAAAAATCACCTGATCATATCAATTGATTAAGAAAAAGCATTCAACAAAATCTAACACATATTTTTTTATAAAAACTCTCAGCAAGGAGAGAAAAATGGTGGCGGAGTAAACAGATGCATCTGGAGCTTTGTCTCTGGGCAGAAGGAGAGAGAGTGGCTGAGAGTCACACTGGGAGTGTTTGGTGGCAAGTTAAGAGTCAGTTATCCTCCAGGAGAAGGTGGGGAACTGCTGGACGGGGCTCTCCCAGCCGGCTGCCCCACTGCCAAGGGGTTTTTTTCCCCCCGAGCCACCAGCACGATCGCGGAGACTGAGCCATCTTTCAGAGGGAGGTAGATGTCTGCAACCATCTGAAGCCGGCAGCTGCACACACATAAAGCAGCTGGGGACCCGGGGACCCAGAACTCCACTCTCCAATCAGCACGGACACGCAGCGGACTCAGAGATCTACGGAGCACACGGAGAGGTCAGATTGCGCCTGGGATAAGAGGGAGGTGGATGTCTGCGGAGGTCTGGAAGCTGCGGCTGACGGAGGCACCCACTGAGCAGCCGGGGACACAGAGCACGGCTTTCCAGGCAGCGCGGGTGGCGGATTCGGAGATCCACGCAGCGCGAGGAAGGGTCAGATTTCGCCTAGGTCAGGGTGAGGTCTCCTACCCCCCCCCCCCCCCCCCCCCCCC